>JAZGTJ010002538.1:0-41502 GCA_036877575.1 Botia almorhae
GAATCGGATCCTCCGCCGAGCGGCTCTCCGGTATCAGGACGGGCTGGATCAGTACCGGAGCCCGTCGCAGAGTCTGGGGAAGAAGATGGTGATCTAGACGCCATTATATGAAATATGAAACCCTTTCTGTGGAAAAATGTTTCGCTTTAATTCGAAATGGATACTGATGAAAACAAAGCAGACAGGCGGTAACTAGGGTAACGTTATCCGCTGTCCGGTCCAGTCGGACTTGTTTAGAGAATTGGTCCGTGAATTGTACCTCACAATAAAAGGCACGTGTTGCTAATGCGTCCGCGAGTAATGATTCCTGTTTTCAGGTCCTACAAGAATAGAATAGAATAGTATAGAATAGAATAGAGCAGAATAGAATAGAACAGAGCAGAATAGAATGGGATGGGAGGAATAGAATATAATAAAACAGAACAGAATAGAATGTGTAAAACAGAATAGAACAAAATAGTAGAGAATGGGATGAATATATTCTAATAGAACACAGTAAAACAATAGAAAAGAACAGAAGAGAACAGAACAGAATAGAATAGAGCAGAATAGAATAGAACAGAACAAAATAGAGCAGAATAGAATAGAACAGAACAGAATAGAGCAGAATAGGATGGGATGGGATTAATAGAATATAACAGAACAGAGTAAAACAGAACAGAATAGAATGTGTAAAACAGAATAGAATAGAATAGAACAGAGAGCTATATTAGCAAAGAATGCCTAAAGATTTTCAGCATTAACACATATAGGCACCACACTAAAAGGGTCAAAATGACCCTCATCATACCACATAATATGACATATTACTATGTAAATCCTAGATATACTCTCAGCGTGAAAAAGTCTATTCTCTCTGGGCAATGCGAGCTATAGTTTATTATACGTATTGATCAGTGTTTTACTCTGAAGGGGATTGGTCTGTAACGCTCCTCGATTTTAATTCAAGTACATGCCGCGATGCAAACACTGTCCACAAGATGGCACACAGCGCACATCTTTCCTAATTTCCCAAATTAATTCTATTGAACATCATTTATCTTCACCAGCTGTATTTTTAACAAATCCGTTTTAATATAATTAAATATTTAATTTCATAAAAGAATCGGTCTTTATGGAACGTCTAAATATTACGTTTATATACATAATGAACAGTTTGCTTACGATTGAACTTGACCTTTTCTGACCTTAGTTGTCTTGTTGAAGCACACGAGTAATTTTGTGTATAGCTCAGTGTCGAGAATGGATGCTGAAAATGGAGTGCGCTAAAATATTAAAACATAAACGCAGGTCTCTTAAATGACATAAATCAGGTTTATAAAAGGCCCCGAGTCAGCAAGCAATATACCAGTGAAGTGTAAACACGTTCCCTTAAATGAGAGTGCAGGACATAAACAAACTGCTGAATGGCAAGTTTTAACCTTCTTCATCGTGTTGTGTATTTCAATAATTTATTTTACTTTTATCCTAATTAATATTTCTTACTGAAATGCCCGCTTTATTATGATGAACAGATTTCTGTTATTGTCATACGCATATAAATAACAAGCAGGTGTAATGACCCGTTTTGTCGTAAAAGCAAACAAATCAACTGTTTGAACAATATAATGTTTGTGGCCTGTTGACTTTTTAATTAATTCATCCACAGTGATAACTCATTAAATAATCATTTATAACCTGCATAATCACACACGTTGTAGCTGACTACATTATATTCCCAGAAACTGAACCAGCAGATGATCTCATTCCGAAAGTAATGGACAAATCTGACAAAGATCTTTAAAGAGCTATTGTGCAAAGCTTTAAGCCCCGCCCCCAGTGGTTACTGTTGCTAGGTTCTGTCGCTGTCCATCTTGGAGCGTTAAAGGCGATAGTACATGCGTTCATTTGTGACGCATTGTTTAATCCATAACATTTCTCAGTTTTAATATTTGGGAAAATATCGTTTCTATTAAAATCATTTTTGGGGTAATTGTGTTTGGAGCTTTTAGAAAACATGATTTCATAAGACAAAAGAATAAGCTTTTCAGACAGACGGCAACAGTTCCATAAGTGGGATTGGTCAGTGACGCTCCTAAGGCGGGGCTTAGGGAGTGGTCAAATTAGGTGTAAATATAATATATATTAAATATTTAAATAAATAATAGTAATATAATAGTAGTAATATTAGTAATAGTAATAATAGTAGTAATAGTAATATTAATAATAATTAAAGTTCACTGTTACACTTTCCATTTGGTCTGACATTTTGACACATTAGTATTTGAAAGCATTTGAAACGTATAACCGGGCACAAAATATCTTTAATTTTTCTGCGTACTTTATTTTTAACGTTAATGAGAACACAGGAAAAATACAACATGACAATAGGGCGGCTTGGAGGGGTGTTGTTAAACTTCGCATAAAATATTTCCTTTTTACAGATTTCCTTTTAAAAAACAATACATCACATTTATATTACAATATCCAAAACAAGGTTAAAATGCCTTTTGTTATTGAATGTATTTTCATGTATAAAATGTTTCGCCCAAATGAGATCAATCGCAAGCAGATATTTTTCCTCTTTTTTATTTATATAAATGTTTTATAAAAGAATCCAGTTTGCATCCATGTCAATTAAAATGACTAGCAACAGAACGAGTACTAGTAGTTAACTCGAACAGCTAGTTCCCCACGCGCTGTCTGAACGCTGTGACGCATGTACGTCTCTCACCGAGCGAGCGCGCTGATGGCGGACGGCAGCTTGTACTTCACAACAGCGCTGACGCTCGAGCGAGAAAGTCACGCCCGGAGACGCCCGGGCCGGGACTGCCGTAGCGTTGTCATTTAGTCACTTGTTTTCTCGGGGAAGAGGTTACTTTCAGTCCCCTTATGTGTCGCGTTTTACTTTTAACGGTGTAATATGTGGGATAGGACAACGGCGGACTGTAACAGACCGGAGAAGATTTAGACAGAGCGCAACGCGACGCGACGCGCGCGGCTCTGTAACTTAGTGACACCGTTAACAAAAGCGCTTAAAGAAAGAGGATTTTATTATAAGCCGGTTGTGGATATTTACTCGGCCAGCATGAAGTTTGCGGAGCACCTGTCCGCCCACATTACTCCAGAATGGAGGAAACAATACATTCAATATGAGGTACAGTGCCGCACAATTTATACCACTAGAATAATGATTTAATGATCAGAACTTCCGCTGATGGGTTTATTATAATAGTCTTTGCATGTGCAATATATTACGCAGATGAAATGAAAGCTCGTATATGTCAAAGCAATCTGGGTTACAACTTACGGAAAAGATTAAACTAAGGTTACATCGTCTGTAATGTGTTTTTTTAATCTAGCAAACTTTAAGATGAATGTTATCTCAAAATAATAAATCGCTGGTGTTATTAGAAACACGCCCGTTTGGAACGCTTTTGTTTATTACTCTAATTGTCCTGTTTTCCAGCGCTTTAAATGAATTTAAAGGCTTTTTTATAGCGGTTCTCACCCAATGTGGTTCTTGTCACACTGGCTGTCATCGGTGCATTTGGACCGTCTCCAAACACCTGCCTGCACATTTGATAGAAAAACAGAGAAATCACTGTGCTGAACTATTAGGTTTTTTATATAAACTTGACTAACCTGTTTTTTCTTTTCGGAAGTAAACCAGCATGGAGGTCAAAGATTTGATGCTGTTAGTTTGTTCGCTCATGTATGTCTGCGGCATTTAATTTGTTGACTGTCGGAGTTCAGCGCACTTCAACAGAGAGCGCGTTATCATGCGTTTATAATGACATTTTTACGACATCCAGCAGAATATTGTATTTATATAGTCCAGAGTCCTTATTGCTCTTATATTTGTTTCAGTTAAAAGCGTTGTTTCACACGCATGCATAATTTACATTATATAAATTAATTAGTTAACAAAAAATAAATTCAGAATCTCCCAATCTACACGGCGGGAGTCTGTGGTTTCCAGCGATTCCAACCAGCGTTTGTGGAATGAGTTATGAACAAAGAAATGTGCTCAGGACGCAGAGAGATTCGTGGGTTATCCTTCTGTAAAAACATGCTCCACAATCAGCCTGTGTCTCTGTAAAACATATTTTCACTTAAAAAATACCTCATTCAAATTTACTTCAGACATTTTAGACTGAGTGTTTTTTTATTCTGAAATATTTTATGTTTTATATGTGTTATCATTTTGTATCCTGTGTTTCTTTGTGAACATCTGAACAAGGGTTTGAATATTTTGGGCTGCTCATTTAACTGTTATGATTAATGATTTCAGGGGTGATTTTAGTGTCATGTTGATTTATTTATTGCTGCTTCGTCCTGTGAAATTATTGATTGCTGTAGCTGATAAATCAGATCTGTTTGTGCTGTGATGGTCAGAGCTTCAGCAGGAATCTTGGTGCAATGAGGAAATCTTTTGTCTGGAGTGTTAAATCCGTAATCAGCCACAGAATCCAGACCAAACTGCGCACAAAAGTCACTCATTTAAGACGTTTCAGTGATTGTCAGCTAATAATTACTCAATTTATTGTTATTTCTATTATATCTTTTGATCATTTATTTTGATCTTTTGATCATTTATTTTGATCTTTTGATCATTTATTTGTGTAGAGTTCATCTTTTGTAAATGTATCTGTTCAATGTACATTATTTATTTTTAAATAAGCTTTCTGAATCGCTTTTTGAGGGATTTCACGCGTCTTACACTCGAACCTCCATCATGCGCCAGTTTACGTGTGAACCCGGGCCGCATTGAAATTTCCTCCCAATATTCCAAGAGCAAGACAAAAGGCTCTTGAATGAAAAGGAAAATTGTTTCATTCCTAACGAGCAGTCTGTCATTTGGCAACATCAGGGAATGTTGTTCGGATCTGCTTTCCAGATTTTAGCCTTCTTCCTGCCTAGCACAGATTGATGATCAGCAATATCCTTCCACCACTGTTACATCTTATCAACAAACCGTCTGCCTCTATTCTTCACCTGCAGTGATAGATCGTGGTAGAAGAGTGGGAGGCATGAATCTGATTCAGCCTTGGAAGTTAATGACACCTCAGTTTTTCAGCTACGTTCGATACAGCCTGACCGATTGCTGCTGTGTCGTATAGAACGCAACTGAAAGAAAAGCAAAGCTTATTAATGTTTGGACTATGAAGTCCCTCTGTGAGCAGCTTAGCCATGATTTCTAAACTCCCTGTGCTCATCTGTTGCTTTACTGTTTCTGGCTCAATGAGAAGGAGCCCGCGGGCTCTACACAATAATAAAATGAGCCCACAAACAAGCTTTAGGAAATCGGCAGACCAATTTCTTATGACTTTGAATGAGATCTGACATTAACTGGTTTGTGTTTGATCGTGTCATATCTCAGAACAATAATGACCTTGAGAAGATGATGAAATATAGATTTTATTATTTTTTTATTTGATTTACCTGCTGCAGTAACGGGTGCGAGAGGCGGACACAATGCTTAATCCCCCAGTTAATAAACTCGCAGAGTGATTGGGTGATAAATTAAAGAGGTGCCACACGCTTGCCCTTCGTTTTAAATAACTTTAGCCTGTTACACTTACCGTTCAGAATGACTAAGAGGAGAGAAATGGTAAGACTTAGGGAGAAGGATGGGCAGTTTGTTACAGAACCCAGAGGAGTGTGATTCAGAGTTTGTGCAGCCAGCATCTCAGTGAGGAGAGATGAATGTAGAAAGGTGTGGGCAGATGAAGATGTGTATGTGTTACCCCTGTCAACTCAATGCCTCTGTTCATGTATATGCCATTAATACATATTCAAAACACTGCAAGGCCGTTGCTGTGGTGTTTTCAGTGGTTGCTACGGTGGTAAGAAACCTCCCCCCATTAACTATAGTAAGCACTAACAGTGATTCTTGCCTTGACAGACACCACTAAAAACAGCATTGTGGTGATTGTTTTGCAGCTTTGAACGTATATAAACGTGTGACACGTTTTGACCATGCATACATTTCTCCAGAGCAGCAGGTCTGCCAGGACGTATGGATTTGTTCTTGGCAGACTCAAGACCTGCTGTTCTGACACGCACACACACACAGGCACACACACACGCCCCCACAGGGATGACATCTGTTGCCACACTCACTGGATATACAGAACTGTCTAAATCTCACAGTGGTTTGGACACGCAAGCGTTTCTGGAGCAAGAGCTGATGTAGAGTGCACATGTATCCTGGTTACACTCGCTAGTTTTATCACTTGAAATCTTTGGAAAGAACATCTAGCCTTTGTGTCAACATTATTGCCATGGCAATGCTGCCATCTCGCCCATCCTTTTATTTCATTGGCTCACACGTTGGTTGGAATTTGACCTTGAGGATAGAAATTGTATGTAGTGCAAGCCGGTCTTTGTACCTGTTCATACAGACCTTGGTTGGAGTTTAGCTATATGTTATTGAGTGCGATTTCTCTTGTTGTGTCTTACGCGGTTTGATTTATGCTGTGTGTTGACTGAACAGCTCTTTGTGCTGACAGCAGACAGATAATTAAAATTGATAATGTTTCATTCACAGTGTTGATTAGTTGCAACATGCAATCATTTTTTCTGTGTTTGGGGAAGTTGGTCTGTACTTCAGATAGCCAGATCAGACAAGGTAGTATTTTTACATGTAACTGCGTACGTCTTGTGTCATACGTGCTTGCTACATCATTATCCAAAAATATCCGTCATTTTGATGAACGACCGTACACGAATTACTAAGAAAATCCCTGCTGACAGGAAATCATCAGCATTTAAATTAGCGGGCGGCCCTAGAGATCAGTCTGTGGAATAGAGATGTCTGTTTCCTCAGCCTGCTGGATTTGTGGTGTGTGATTGTGCCACAGGTTTCATTACCTGAAAGGTTAACAAGACGAATGAGTAACCATATTCATCCAAACGTCACGCCAGCTAACAGTTTAAGGTTGTAAGAACGTTTTCCCAACATTTCTGTTAAGTAACAAAAAAATTGTTGTTAAAATTGTTACCTTGAATGTTTATAAGAACGAATTTTAAATTCTGTAACTGTTTTAAAACGTTCCCCTTACAACTTAAGTGAGATCGTTGTACGTCATTGGCCTGTTGACCTCATTGTGACCTCATTGTGACCTCATTGTGACCTCATCATTAATGACTCTGTTTTTCTGACGCAGGCTTTCAAGGAGATGCTGTATGCAGCCCAGGACCAGGCCCCATCCATAGAAGGTAAGGTAACTCCCTGCAGAACCCTAAACCCTGCTTCCACCTCGCGCTCATCTCCAGCCCAGAACCCCTGAAGTCCTCACTATTAATAGAGAAGCTTTCCAGCGACGACACTTTCCCGCATGACAGCAGGGCCGCTCGGCACAGCTATAATTAATACGGGACGTCAGAGGTCCGCTGAGACGTGAGGGTGGCAGGGAAATGGTTTATCTCTGGCACCATTGAACAAGCGTAAACAAAGTTCTTGGGTTTCAGTGTATTTGGTCTCAATATGACAGATTGGCACAGCAGTGAGGTTGGCCCTGTACTTTCATGTCTAAGTTTCTCCATGGCTGAAGAATGAAGGTGAATATTTGACCGATGAACTTTGAGATGTTTTCATACGACTGAGGCCAGATTCCTCTGACACAAGAACAGGTCGACACATGTGTGCACACAGTTCTTCTTTCTGAGAATGATTATTGGGTTAATGATTTCATTTGGAATTTGGAGTTTCGGAAGAATTTGATTAAAAAGGATGTTCATATTAAAATCTCTGGAAACCGGTCTGAGAGGCAGGAGAGCGTGTGTGTGTGTGTGTGCGTGTGTGTGTGTTAAACTCCTGTCAAACTAAAGAAAAGATGTTCTTTCCAGTCAGTGGTTCTGAATATCTGTCAGGCTTTGGATTTGTGTGCGAGTGTGTTTGTGATTGCGTGTTTAAGTGTGTGTGTGCGCGTGTGTTTGTGTGTGTGTGTGTGTGTGTGTCTGGCGGTTCACGTTGACCTTGTTTTCAGAATGCAGGGTTCTGTTGAGGTGGAAAAGGAAAGCAAGCTGGCATGTCTGTTTGACAGATTTATTGTGTTTAAAAGGTTTGTGTGGAACAGCGGAAAAACCTGAACTGAATCTTAATTGTGAGTTTTACTTAGTCACAAGCCTAGAAACGATGCGTAATCATATTTACATTGGGTTTACATTAATACTTAAATCCACAGGTTGCTTGTCACCTAAAGTACTCACCTCATGCACACATACTGTATTTATAATATAAATAATATTAATATTACTGTAAAAAGTTGTATGTGTTTATTGCTGGTTAGTCTTCCTGTGTCTCTTATAAACATCATAAACATATGGCACAACCATAAACATCATTTGCTACTTAGTATTGCTAGTCAAATGGTGGCATTGGGGGAGGGGCTTTCTCATATTACAGAGCATTTTATTGGTCAAAAGGTTTGAGTGAAAATACGTTTGTAAATGTTAAACACCTGTGAGGTAAAAGTGCAGTACGGTAATGTTTAGGAGTTGGTTAGCATATATATGGCCTTATAAAATTAACAAAAATGGACTAAAACTCCACAAAATCTTGATCTTGATTTTATTAGGCCTTCAAGATGGATTTTCTCTCAGTATGTGCAGAAAATCTTACTATTTCATGTTTAGGTTAAAGTTTAATTAACAATCTTTATGTCTAAGATGAGTTTTATAAGTGTATAACTCATCTTATTTATAGCCTAATGATAATGTGGCCCTTGTTAGTCCACACCAGCCTCAGTCCTCCAGATTAGAGCTAATCCTGAAAGATCGAATGGTCTGCTCCATTTCCCAGCATTCATCTGAAACCTCACATAGCTTCCAGTATCACTGCAGCTGTGGTGGGCTTTCTCTCTTTCCCTTCAGAACCACTTTGATGTTCCGCCGCAGCGTAAGTGAAGTGATGGAGAATGAAAGAAAGAAAAATAGACAGACACACCTGTCGTCTAGTTTTTATATTTACTTTCCTGTCTGTCAAACGTAACGTGGTTTGTGAGACATTCGTAGCTCGGTGCAGCAGTTTTCCACCTAGTATCCGAGTCTGCTGAGATCAAGCGATGGTTTTATTAAATAAACTTCTTATGAAGAACTAATTACTGCAGCTGGATTTATGAGCAATCTTTCTCCTCTGTCTGTGGAGTCTTAAAATGAGCGGTTCTGATATTCTGGGAGAACACGAGAGGCCCCAGAGAGGCAATTTATTGGGTTATTACGACCTCCTCTCTCTCTCTCTCTCCTCTCTCTCTCTCTCTCTCTCTCTCTCCTTCTCTCTCTTTCTCTCTCTCTGGTCTGATCTGATATAGTCATATATACTGATATAGTGTTTGTACCTCTGCAGTCTGCCAGGAACACAGTTTAGCTATGTATGCTAAAGTATTCAGGCAGGGAAATGAGCAATTGAGGTCCCCAATGGGACTGAAGTACATGAACGATTTACAAACTCTCGGAAAGGTGGGGCGTAAAAGATGACTGTAAATTCACTGAGTCAGTAGTTGGCAAAACCTTTTTTAACCAGCTTTAAAGAGATGAAAGAGTCTTTTTTTACGAGACACACATGATGAGGTAGCATTGCACGTAACTGTTGCGACAATCCCATAATCCTTTGCGATGAGCGCAGTGAAAACAATCATCCAAGATGGAGGACAGAGGCAAGACGAATGTTGATAGTAAATATTTTACTTGTCGTAAAGTATAAAATAAATTCAATTTAAAAAAATCTGTCTAGTTTAAATCTTTGTTATTTTAGAGTATTAGTGTAGCAACATGCCACATAACGACAACGTTTATTGGAAATCAATTTTGAGTATTGTGCCGGTCAAAGCTGCTGCCCAAGTAAACATTATGTATTTCTGTAAGGGATGGTGAACGTGATTTAACCAAGTTCCTGAAGCAACATAACTATTGGCCTGGAACAACTTTTCCATCAGCCAATCAGATTGTAGGATTAAGGTTAGGATTAGGGGCTTGTATATCATGCTTATCAACCTTTTTATAAAGGTTAGATCCATGTTTATTGAATAGAAATGAGACACATTTTACTTGGCAAAATCATTTAAACTGTTTTCCTATACTCACATATATGTCATATGATACACAGCACTAGCAGAACAGTGTAGTCCTGCCTTTTAGCTTAGCGTTCAAGTTTGAAACTCATCTGTTTAGATCTAATTGAGGTGAGTGCCTTTCTAAGCCTGTTATGGATGTAGAGTCTCATGCGGTATTTCACCTGCACTGCGGCTGTTGTCTCAGCCCGGCTGTTTTAATTAAAGCTGTGTCGGTAGTGAAGGAAATATGAGCGTTAGATGGACAGCTTTCAACCTATTGCTCTCTCTCTCTCTCTCTCTCTCTCTTCCTCTTCCTCTGCCAGACCGCTTGAGATCAAGCTAAATCAGATTAATTTGAGCATTACTTGAGATTTACAAACAATAAGTACAGTAATAGACAACAGTGAGTTGAATTTATAGGACCCATAGCGCTATTCATCAGCTCTGTTACGTGCTGAAGCCAGAGGCGTTTCTGCATAACTGGATTACATGAAAAGTAAACTTATTGAGGAGGCACAATGTCAACAGCTGAGGTAGTTGACAAAAATAGGCTTATATCTATGAATATTATAATGCAAATTATGATGCACATATGTAGAAATGAATATGAATTGGAATTCCTTGAATCTGAAAATCTAATTACTTTGAAGTTGCAGCTGACTGTATGTCAGTGTTCTGTGGCGTGCGAAAGTTTGGGCACCCCTGGTCAAAATTTCTGTTCATGTAAAATGAATAAATAAAGGGTGTGGCTTGTTTTTTTTGCACTGGGAGATTGGCTGTAGAAAAGTAGGCGATTCAAAGCTCGCAGCAGACAGACCGTTAGAGCATTAGAGGGGAGTGGTTACCAGCTTTGGCTCCGCCCAAGCCGTCAGACTGACATTTTGATAAAAAATTACAAGGGCACATGAATAAAAAAAATTATGTGCACGGATAAATCATTTATAACAAACACTGCAATAATATATGATTTCATGGTGACTTTAAATGTCCTTTTTTCCGCCTTTGTATGTGCAGATTCCTGATCCATTTTCATTGAATCCCAAAGCCTTTAAGGTTTAATGACTCTGGATCAATACAGGCAGAAAAGCAATTGTGTGCATCATCATCTGCTGTATAGGTCGAGCTCCTGGCTGACTGTCTGTTCGGGCAGACCTCCAGTAATCCAATAGATAAAGAGAGAGAGAGAGAGAGAGAGAGAGACAGGATCTTTCCAGGGACAATAAGAAACCCTCTAGTATAGATATAGAGGATGAGATAGACTTGCAGCAGAGAGACCGTGTGACCTTGTGTGTATCTGTGCTCACATATGAACTGTGAAGTAATAATCACATTTAAATACAGGAGTGAATACTCCTAATGATCTTTTCCTGTGTGTATGGAAAACCGGAGTCACTCCTGAATGGTTGACATAGCGATCACCATAGCAACGGCTGTAAAGAAGAATCGTGGATGCCTGTAGTTTAAACTGCAAACTGGCTATTTTTGACCACAATATATTTTAGATCTAAATTATAATTATAACCAAACTCTGTGTGTACAGAAGAGATTTAAAGAGATTTAACAGGAGGACAACCATATCGGGCTGCAGTGTGAACTGTGGGCCTGCAGTGGGGCCTGTGTGTGTTCTGTTTGTGTCTGTTTGTCTGTCTGTATCCAAATTTTAATTGGCGTTTGTATTTTTTCTATTGATTGCATTGCGTGTGTGCTGAGATGTGGCCATGAGGAGCTGTGAGCAGTTTGAGGCCTGTTGAGAGAGCAAACAATGGACACACACACACACTACAATGGACTAAATTGTCCAGTCTGGTTTAGAGTCTTTTAATTATCATTTCTATTATTTACACACATTCGTTCAGATGCCCAGATGACCACAATGCATTTCTACACACGCATATTTAAACAAGATCAGACTACGTTTGTCTTTTCTTCCCCTGCTTTTATTCTCTAATTAATCGGGTGTGAGTAAACTTTTGTACTGACCATAAACTATAGTAAACTATTGTACTGACCAGTCTACCCGCAGTTCAAAGTCTTTAAAGACAACGGATGTGCAGCCCGATTCACTAACAGAAAGTGTTGCAGAATAATTAGCATCTAACAATTTTAGGTTATAAGAATGTTTCCGTAACATTTCTAAGTAACAAAAAATTTTAACGTTTTAGAGCCATTAAAAATGTCTAGTTTTTTTAAGACAGTGTATTAACATAATGGGTTGGTTATAAAAACATTATTAAAAAATGTTGTAACTTTTTAAAACATTGCACCAACAACTTACGAATAATGTTTTTGATATATTATAAATTATGTTTAAAAATGTACATTACCTCAAGATCGTTTTTGATAGCTTTGGCTAATATTCTTAAAGTTCTCCCCTAGAATCTCCCTTCCCACCTTCATCCAACTTCTCTGTGTTGTGGAGGTGTATTCTCAGCTCTGCCTCCATCTTGTTTTAGCCAGTTGTTTTGACAGACATTATTGGACTGTCCTAAGGGTGAGAGGTCTTGTTATTGTTATCTGACACATGTGTGGAGGTGTAGCCTCTCTCATTAGCACAGATCCGATCAGAGCGCTCGAGAAATGCTCCATTCCCCAGTTGCGCTGGCCTAAGGACACGAGGCCACGCAGGGGCCAGCGAGAAGGGGCCAGTGGCTCAGCAGAACCAGTGCGATGCCGAGCTCCCAGTACTCTGCATTATTGATGAACTTTTTTATGAGCTGCCACTCAGAATTGGAGCAAGTTGCTAATTGTGCATGACACAGAAATATTCTTGGTAGAGCAACCGAAGCAAAACGACTATGGATCAAGAACATGGATTACGTTTGTCATCAATGTTGTGAATATAAAAATTATTTCTGCAGGGATTTGATTTAGTGACACTTAACAAATTAAATTTCCCCCCACTTGTGTGTCTTTGGTCAGTCAGCATAAAGAGGAAAAGGGAGTTTCAGAAGCATTGACAATTATTACATTTTGATCAAAGATCACAAAAACAAACCTTTACCTTTACAAACGTGTGCAGTGAAAATATGTGATTGTAAAGAAAAATAGTTAGAAAAATAGTTCGAAAATATGAACCTCTTTCTTTTATAACATGGTGAGATATCTCAGAGCAGGACAAATGGTCTCAAATCTGCTCCCAGCAGGTTAAACTAGCACAAAGACAGACGGTCAAACAGAGATGGAGTCAGTCTGTGGAAGAATCCCTCATCTCATGTTAAATGCAGTTCATCTTCATGGCCTCAGAGCAGAGAGCCTCAAATACAGGAGAGATGAAAGTCTGGCTATCTATTATTCATCTGTGAGTTACGTCTAGTGATGTGTGTGTGTGTGTGCGGTGTGTGTGTGTGCAGTGTGGTGCGGTGTGTGTGGCGGGGGGGTTGTATGTAGGAAGCACAGGGGGAGGGGAGGACAGAAGGTTATGGGGGGCAGCGGGAGTCAAGGTCTTATTTGAGAACGTGTTCTTAGGCTTTTAAAGATCTAAGACAGCGTGTGATGAATTCATCAACTCCCTTTTCAATCTGCAGAAGCCACAGAATGTTGCCTGTAAATTAAATGGACAAATATACCGTTACGAATTAGCACATGCTTATACGAAATCTAAATAAAAAGGGTCATTATATAGAATATATATCAATTATTTTTAGTCAGTTATTGCATGATAAATGCATCAACATTTCAACAAACCTCAAAAATCCAAGACTATGAATGTGTATATGTGTGTAATTGTGTGTGTATGCATTGGTTGTCTTTCTCTGTCTTTTTTTTTAGCAATCCCACTGCTTGTTTTACTCTTCTGTTGCTATATATCTTTAATATATAAATATTATTACAATATAATAATAAATGAATATAATAATAGAGAAAATCAACTTTGTAATGTTTGTTTTGTCCTGTAATTTCCCTATCATTTATATGCTCACACACACACACACACACACACACACACACACACACAGCGTCTACTGGAGGAGGTCTGAAGGAAGCTATAGGTGGTTGTGTTACCATATGTTCAGGTATTTGAAGCTTCTGCTACGCGTTCAAAAACACGCTTTCCTCTCGTTGAGCTGCCCGGGTCTTGTTTGCTGTGATCTCTTGTTTGCATTTACAAAACAAATGTAATTTGAAACCGTTAACTTGCAGCTTTGCATCACCGTCTATCTTTGCATTTTCAAATCGTTGATCTTCGTAAACATGCACTAGTCAGACACGCTTGTTGGGATCCATCTCGCCGTTTTTTAGCAATCTTCAGTTTGAAATAAACAATAAAACATTCATAATTAATGTCATAAACAAACACAGAACATCCATCACTGCATTAGCGGACAGACTGTGTTCTTCAGCATCTCCACTTGCGTTATGCTAGCTGTGATCTGATTGGTTGATCTGTCTGTGGTGTCTCTGCAGAACAGATTGTGTTGCGGAGAGCTCTGCTGTCTTCAACACATTCCTCTTTAATCTATATTCTAATGGTCCTTCTCTCCAGGGAGTTCACAGGTGCCAGCACCCCTCAAAAGCAATGTGGGGAAATTGTTCAGCTCTACGGAGGTCATCCTGAGGAGGTTAAAACACAGAATTGGTTTTACATTTTGATGGGCTGTTGTGATAAACCAATTTTTTAAGAAATACTTGTGAAGCATAAATGTGAATCTCAAATTATTAATTGTTTCCTGTTAGTTATCTATTATTGGCCTATTTTGTTATGGACTTATTCTGCTGACAATTTTAGGTTGTAAGAATGTTTCCCTAACGTTTGTATTAGTAACAGAAACATTAAAATGTCATTCTGAATGTTCTTGGAATGTTCAAAAGGTCCATTTTTTAGACATTGTATTAATGTTATTGCTTGGTTATAAGAAGGTTATTCAAACTGTAATTAAATTTTGTACTGTAATGTTTTTAAAACACTTTACTAACAACCTAAGAATAACATTTAAGATGCTAAATTAAGATGCCAATATAATGCTAATATTGTCTACATTATTGCATGAACATTTTGGAATAACATTGAGAGAACTTTTAAGAAAACGTTCTGAGAATGTTCCCCGTAGCTGAGTATCTAATAGAGTACAGAAAATATTGTACTTTTCTATAAGGGCTAAATATATACTGGTGCCTTTGAGAGCCAGGGCAGGTGGGTTTAATTTGAGTGTTGCCCCCCTGGGTCAGTGTGTGTTCAGTATGTGTGTGTGTTCAGTATGTGTGTGTGTTCAGTATGTGTGTGTGTTCAGTGTGTGTGTGTGTTCAGTATGTGTGTGTGTTCAGTATGTGTGTGTGTTCAGTATGTGTGTGTGTGTGTGTGTATTCCCATGGTGTGTTGGATTCTTTTTATGCCACGCTGTAGCCCAGAGCAAACCGGTGAGACTCTGTTGACATTGACCGGGATTGGTTGACACCACAGGAAGGAAGGAAAAGTCCTGGAGCTCTTGTCTTCACTCATAAACACCCACAATGCATCTCTCATTAGCAAACTTAATAACATTAAGTTCACAAAAACAAGCCTTCCATTCAGATTTACATAAGGAGGATCACCATTGTGTATTACCACTGAATCAAAGGTCTTAAAAATGGTTTCTCTTAAAGAGTTTTCTGATTATAAATCACATAAAAGCTCGGTGAAAAAGCCAGACACACTGAGGAAGGGTCTGTATAAATTATTGATGGTTATTGTTGCCGGTCAGCTTGATTTATATTAAATGATGAATTATTCACAAAGTAGAAGATGTGAGACGCTGGCACACCTCAGCGTTTTATCCCCGTTTATAATGACTGTATTGGATTAGAAATAAAACGACATCTGCGCATCCACCAGATGAAGTTAACCAGATGTGTTATTTACACCCACTAAGATTTTTATTGTCTTATTCTGTAATTGTATTATTTTTATGGTTGTTGTAAACACCTTTGGTTAGTCAGTGTTTATGTACGGTTGTTTTAGATTTAAACTAGTATGTAAACTAAAGCTGCAATTCATAATGTTATTGGGTTAAAAATGAACAAAAATCAGATTATTAGAACACGATCTACATACCTTTTCTAATTCTAAATGGTTAGTGTATAATAATGATTTATAATTTAAGCTGTCAGGTCTGATTTCCCAGGAAATATCAGTTTGGCTTCATTTGACTTAATGAAAAGTACGTAGTGTAACCGGCAATTTTATGTTTTAAACAGAGATGGCGATAGAGAGACAAACATTCAGACTGCAACTTTAAAGCCATCGTAGCTCAACAAACCAGCTTTTGTTTGTTAGTTAAAACATCAGCAGTGAATCTGAATCAAGCAGACTACAGTCTGCTACAGTCCACCAAGCCAAATGTTTTTTTATCTATTATTAATAGATCACTCAAAGATCATCTCGGTATCTGCTGAAAGAGTTTTTGGTGAGTGACTGTATTTCTTTAATCATGAGTAATTATCCATCATTTACAATCTCATAATCTTGCCTGAGGTTGCATGTATATTTCAGCACATGCACAGACTGCTGGTAATGTATTCGAGATGAGTATTAATAATCACTAATTACCACTGTAACCTCGTTGTCATCCAACACCAGCGTCTCTCACACTATATACAGATGGTCCATGTAACCCCTGGGGAGGGAGAGAAGAGGCAATGGTTGGATCTTCAGGGGAGGAGCAGAAAAGATTAAAGGAGAGATCTGATGTTAAGCTGAGTGGGGGCGGAGTCATCTGTGATAAAACACAGCATTGTTCGATAAACAGTTACAGCTAATAATTAAAGGACTAGATAGATCGTCTGCCAAGTTATTATCGTGACTGTTGGCTGTTTGCTGTTGCTCAGCTATGGAGAGTCATGCTGCATTAATAGATTGTTTGGTTAGAAGTGCACGTTTAAATCTCTAACTTTTGCTCTCTCGCGCCACCTCTGTTTGAACATCAAATTGCAGGTTTTTTTTTTCGATGTATTAACACACGTTAAAGTCAAATGAAACTAAAATTTATCAGAAATCAGACCCGACTGCTCAAATTAGAAATCATCATTATAAACGTATTATTAACTTTTTTATTTTTTTAATTACTACTTCTGTAAGGTAAGAAGATCGTGTTGAACACTCATCTGTTATGTACTTGCTCTATAACTGTTGTTTATTTCTGACTACAAAACGTTACCGATTGTAGCTTTAACTGTATTTCATTGGCTTCAAAGTCAGAATTTAGAGTCAGAGCTCTTGTGTTTAGTAATTTAGTATATTATTATTATTTATGACCGCTAGTCATGAAAAATGTTGTTGCGTAAAAACACAAACACTGTTCTGCAGTAACAGGTGAACGAGGTGCTATGACCTTTATATCTGACTTAATATAATGAGAATAAATCCTGTTAATGACTTATCATTTAATAATGAGAACTACAAGAACATGAATATGCATGATTTATGCAAATCTTCATTTGAACAAGGCTGCTGTCACAATTAATAGACCTATTGTATTTTGCTGCCGCGACTGAAATGACCTATTTATTGTGTCCGGCAGGCAAGTCTAATTAAACTAGCTGTTTTCGTTGCCGTCCATTTTTGCCTTTTATGTTTATACAGCAGTGTCTCTGTTATTCACAAAAAATGATAAATATAAGAATTGACTAAACGTTAAAGAATGAAAAAGTGGGTAAATAAATAGAATGGAATGGTTTGAGATGTGACTTTCTCGCCCTTGAGCGTCTCTTTTGTTTTGAAACATAACATTCTTGTGCCGCGTGAGGCATTACAAAATGTGAAATATCAAGAGTCAATGTTGTATTGTTCAATGAAGCTGCAAAATTGTTTATAATCGAATCAAACCGAAAGCAGCATTTCTGTATAGAGTCTGTCTTTCTATGCAGCAGGCAGTCAGGATGTGTCTGTACTCTAGCAACATAAGTACAACAATGACACAACACAATAACTGTCCATCTCAGCTCATGTGTTATAAGTCACCTGTAAAATTTCATTGGAAACGTCCCATTGGCCGGTTTGGTAGCAGTTGTGTGGGTTCATATGCAGCATTGAAGACTTTCACCATCACCTGAAGTGCTGTTACAGAAATGCCTTCTGGGAATCTTGGTTAACAAGGTTCATGCTAGTTCCCACAGAGAGAGAGAGAGAGATAGAAAAAACAACCCTGCTGATTAGCAATGCTAAAATTAGTCTCCTGCTCTAACACAGTAATCTTTTCTTATCTAATACTGGTTATTCTGTCCAAACCCACAGTAACAGATGCTTATCTTATATCATACAGTATTGAATGTTACCTCTTTATCTATCTGATCTTTGATTGTTTTCTTCCCAGTTGTTGGAAATTTTACACCTGACACTCGCGTTACACATACACTGGATATTATATATGATGTCATGAATGAAGTTTTTGATATTATTACTGTACAGTGTATGTACATTTGAAAACTGCCATGTGTTTAATTGCATATGTAGATGTGACAAAATCTGCATTCAGAAGCAAAGCTCGTTAAAAAACACTTAGATGACAGCAGTGGTCTCAAATGAATAACAGAAGCTTCCTTGCAAATCAGCAAATTAAACGTTATTTAAACTGTACAACTTAAGAGCAACACAAAAATTCTACTAATGTTCCTGCCAGAACCTTTTTGATAACTTTAAGAGAATGTTTAGAGAACTGTTAGTTGGGTGGCTCCCGTGCATTTAAAGTCATTTTGATTTTTTTGCCAGTTAAAATACCTTCAGATCTCGTAGTGCTGTTTGACTTTGGTCTTAAAAGAGCCTTCTTCTGACCAGGTTTCTGTCTTTGAAGGACACCGTGCTAATCCAAAAAGACTTTATTTTTCCTTTGTGTTTACATGTTTAATAAGTAATTTCGTCATGAAATTGGACCGAGTCATCAGCTTCACTCATGATTCGTGGGTAATGTCTTGTGTTTGTAATGATGAATATTTCATTGAACTGTGTATCTTCCACAGTGGTTCCGGCAAAGTCAAATTCAGAAAAGCCAGACTGTCCCTTATATTGTGTCATGTGTCTCGCCACATATAAGCAGTTTTGGGGAGTGACTGTTTTTATAGAACTGTCACCTCATCTGGACTGGATGATAAACAGTGAGCAGATGATTTAATTTATGGTTAACTCAGTAACAGAAGGAGGGGGTGTATTTCTGTGTATTATAAGGATGATCTAAACAGTGTCTGAAAGATGTTTGCGATCCAGTTTGGAATGTTCGTTCAAATTGAGTTCAAGTGTTACAATAGATTTTATTTTAGGTCAGAAAACATATATTGTTATTTTTTATGTTCATTGCTAAAATATTTCAATCAGGGATTTCAAACTGTATTTAGACGTGTCCCAGTTTTCAGTGACAGGGTTGCAAAAACTGCAAACCTCATACAAAAGAAATAGAATGTAGTCATATAATATTTAGTACTCATGCTGAGGTTAACGATCAATATTTTCTGACAGTTAAGTCCCCCGTGTCCCTGTTACTGACCGTTTGTTAGAGAAGAAAAATATGTTTTTTTTCTCAGGTTCTGTTTTGTACCCAGTTTGTAAAACATGCCTAATATGTCAGGAGAGAGAGAAACAAAGAGAAAGAATTAGAAAGGGCAAATGAATCATTTGTGTGTCTGAAAGTTGGTATTTCATGGTTTGTTAATCCATTACTGTGGGCCGCATCGTCTCGTATCAGTACGTCTCAGAAAGCGCTCAGACGGTCCTGTGTGAGCCGTTCTGTTCCTCACTTTATTACTGTCCTCAATGAACAACAACACTGGGTTCAGTCCTTATCACTCGCCAGCAGACGGTTCATACCTGACTGTGTAAACATCCCAGTCTGTCAAATCCACAGAACTCCAGGAAACTTCCTTTTGCACATATTTAATAAATTATCAAACCAGATCTGGAATTCTGAATTCTGGTTTGGCCAGGTTTAAGTCAGGGCAGGCGATCTTTTCCAGAAAACATTTTTTGTTCAGCTGGTTGAAAGTCTTTCCACATCCTGATAGCAATCACTAGGTGACGTGGTCCAAATATAGTTTTATATTTCTTTTTCTGTGAAGGGTGAAGGACCATAAAATGTTGATCCAATCATTGCTTTCGGTCAGAATGCAATGATAGGATGTCTTACTTGCCTGTCACACTATGTATTTACATATCTCCGCTCACTATTGGAGGAGGCGTGGCTTTGGAGAGCGCTCTGAACGAAGGATGGGATCTTATGCTTTCAAAACTAGCTTGCTATTGCTAGCCACTTTGAAACTGACTACCCTACCTTTAATTGTATCAAATCTTTGATGTTATATATAGTCCACAGTGTCAGTTTCTGTTTTTTACCGCCTGTACTGAGACTTTGAGTCTAGGTTTCTCTCATATGATTGGTTATGTATTTTCATTCACTGATCTGTAGCCAAGACACTTTGGTTGAGATGAATGTCCTCTGGTCAGACTATTGACACAACACTTAGCCCAGCGTTTATGAGCCCTGAGGTGAGCGGGGTGGTCATATCTCCTCATAAAACCCCTCGACAGCAGACGACGTCTCACCTGCTGTACTGGCGTGATGTGCTTTAATATTGTAATTTAACACAGCGTCTGTGTTAATGTTTCAGATCTTATACAGCTAGTACTGACAGAAGAGACAGTAGCCCCCCCCCCACACACACACGCTAAAGCTCTGATTCCCTTTTTACCTAGAAGATCAAACGATGCTGAAGTTCACATCACACAGAATGTTTGAAGATCAGTTTACTGTGCTAATGCTGTGCAGCAGAGGCTGTCAGAGTACAGAGAAAACACATCTGAAGATCTCAGATCTCTGCTTGTGTATAATCGCTCACATGACATTTCTGAGGGTAAGGTGAAGATGAGAAATTGGGTTTTAGTCATGCACTATATTTGCACTGACTACTTTTTGGGTTTTCTCCGTTTTGGGGAAAGACATTTACTGAGTTGCAGAGATAATAAAATAGCTGTGTTGGATTAGATTTGTTTTATTCATAAATACGTTTTTTTGCGTTCTGTTAGATAGAAGTTCAAGCAATTGTTTAACTATAATGACCAAGTCAAACAGAGAGATTATAATCTCTCAGTGTTAATGAGTTTGTTTATTATTGACATCAGTCTGATTGGGCTGAAATTAGAATCGGATTAGAATTATATTGGGATTATATTGGGATTGTGTTTTTTTTCAGTTCAAAATTTTTTCTGTGCCAGGTTTCGAAAGTATTGACTTTTATGATATTTTGAAGGATCATTTGATAACAGGCAAACATCACTAGAGGTTCGTCCATGTCAGTTTGTTTTCTAATCTGTGTGAAAGCTGCCGTGTTTTGATTGCAGAGGAATAGATGGATGGGTGACGGGTGGATGTACAGATTGATGGATGGTTAAACTGGGAGTTAGATATTTAGATGGATGCTGTGTTACATGAACTCTATACAGGTGTGCTGACACTGTTGAGGTAGCGACGCAGCGGAGGCGGATTAAAAGGTCATTGGCTCCTCCGGGACTGTGGCTGTCAGCACTGATTGCTGATTGGCTGATGGATGGAGAGCTACTGTAAGTATCCAGGCACTCAGGAGCGTTGCTTGGTAACAGCAGTTTCACATATTGTACAAGTGGCCTTGAAAATGAATGACATTCTAAGTGCTGTAAAAAAGAAAGAGGCAACCGTCCTCCTACAGCTATTACCTGACTCTCTCTCTCTATCTCTCTCTCTATCTCCATTTAGTGTCCTGTCTGATGATACAGTATGGATTCCATCAGTCTTGTATATTTTCTAGATAACAAGCCATGAAAGATCTTTCCTACAGCAACATGGCCATATGATGTTTCAGTTAGCAGCAGAATTAATAAGTGTGTGTGCCTGGGCAATATGACTGTAGATCAGGGAATGAGTTGTTGATTTGACCCCGTTTACTCTGCATCACTTCCAGATGAATATCTGTTCTGCTTGCACATAAATCACATTGTAAAACTGACGTGTTGTTTGCGTGTTGAAACACGCTGCACTGGAGCCCCGCTGTACGTGTTTGTGTTTGCTGTGTGGTTTGTGTGTATCAGGCATCAAGCACTTTTTAATGTCGTGTTTTGCTCTCTGGATGGGTATCATATATGCCGGCAGTGTGTTGTGTTACAGAGATCCAGGTTCTGGCGTTTGAGTCGTGGTCTGGATAGATGACTCAGTGCTCTACAGGCTGCTATAAACTCTGTTTATTATTTCTCAGTATGAGCTCTGGGTCAGACACGGATCACGGCCAACTGTCCAGCAGTTCACTGGAACAGATGTCTCGTTCTGACAGGGAACCACTTGTTCCCTACAAATGTCCCCATGACATTAACAGTAATGTTTTTTAGACACACACACACACGTGTTTGTACAGCTATCTTTATGAGAACATTCATTAACACAGTGCAATCTCTAGCCCTTTATTCTGACCTTAACCTTCACTAACCCTAACGTTTACCCTAAACCTAACCATAAGCCCTCAAACAGCCCTTTAAAGGGGTGAACCAGCCAATGTGTACTCTGTCCCCACTAAACTCAAACTGGTCCTCGCAAAGACAGCTGTGTAAGTGACCACATGTATATAAAATATATGTTATATATTTCATATTGTTTGAATGTATGTAAATGTATACACACTCACACACAGACACACACACACATGTAACACAACTAAATTGTGAATTGTAATTATAACTTACCTTGTTATAATCATCTTAACTAACTATAACTTAACTAGCATAACTTGTTGAAGTTTTGAATGTATAACAATGTGGAGTGTAACTGTGGTATTCTTTCATTTCATGCTTTAGTTTCTTTTGAATTCGTCACTGTTATTGCAGCGCGGCACCTTAGCGTCTGGTTTCGCATGTCTCTTAACAAGTAATCTGGTGATCTCCGCCCATTTCTCCACCTCCAGCGCCGAGACCTGATCATGTCCCCGCTGAACCCTTGCCTCTGTTGCCATGCCGACAGTCCTTTCTGGGCGAAACCGTTCACTCTCCGTGCGATGCCGTGATAAGTGCTGCAATTATGCAAATTCTAGCAACAAAAGCAAAGAGCTTTCGTAAAATTAGCCATAACTGTCGCTGTCTTTATAGCCTTCGACTGCTGTACAGTAACAGGAAAACGGTCTGTTTTTCCGATGCTGTTAGATGTTGCTGATTAGACTCGAAATCAATGCTGTAACTTATTAGCGCTACTTGGTAAAGGCGGTCATCATCATTATTATAATCTTTTACTAATGTATATATTTACTAATTACTTTTTACTAATGCAACATGTGTTTCTGTAGCTCAACTGTTAGAGCATTGTGTTAGCAGCGCAAAAGTTGTGGGTTTGAATCTTAGGGAACACATCCCAGATGCACTGATTAAATGTATAGCTTGAGTACACTGACGCTTTGGATAAAATCATCTGCCTGAATGTAAATATATTTAGGGAAAGCAGTTTAAACAAACCTCTAATTCTCACTATTAAACGTTGACATTTTAATAACACCTTTGGTGTGGATGGGGCTCTGATGATGTGTGGTGAGTTGGTTAGAATATATTTCACCTTTACAGGCAGTAAAGTTTGTGACACCTGTAGCAAAAACATACAATTTGTGTACGTGCAATTGTGCGAAACATGCAATTGTGTATGTAAATTTACTCTACACATTCACTAGCCATTCATTTTCAGAAGAATTCAGATCTGTGCCGTATAGTAAGTCACAGGTCTGTATGTACGTGTCGAAATGAGCCAACTTATTTTACCTACACTTCTAACAATCAATGTTTTTAAAAGGTTCTTTACTGTGATGCTATAGGAGAACCATTTATGGTTCCCCGAAGAACCATTTACTTCTACCTTTTGTTAGTCTAAAGAACCTTACAGAGAACTTATTGTGCAACAGAAAGGTTCTACATGTGTTGTTCTAAAGGTTCTACATGTGTTGAAAATGGTTCCTCTATGACATTGTGAGGCATCTTTTTTAGGACTGTGAGCAACATCAGCCATGTTTGGAAAAAGAGCATGCAAACCAGAGTTGAACTGAATGCTGGCTCTTGCTTTTCATTCATTATTTAATTTATTTATTAATTTTTGTTTTGTTTGTTTGCGAGGGTTAAGCTCAGGGTTTTGTGGCGCGGTGTTAATTCGATGTGAAAGGCTTGGCATCGTTCCAGCTGCGGAGAGCTTTGAGAACGTGTAGAGAGTGCTTCTTGCAGATAACATTCGTGAAGCGTCCGGTCGCCGAGGAAATCCGAGGCCCAGAGGACGAGAATCAACTCGCTGATTCAGTTTGTGACATTAGGAGAATTGTTTCACATCACGGGGCCCCACGGCGACACTTACGGCACCTGGCAGTTTCATTTTTGAAATTACAATCCTGTTTTAGGGGGGAAATCATTCCCTAGACATCCTTTGGGAGTTTTCCTACTGCTAATTTAGAAACTGTTTTGTCGTTGTGGTTGTAATTTCACATTCATCTTTCACTTATATTATCAAATACAGTTTTTGTATGACTTTTTTGTGTTTTCCACATTTTTTTGTGAGTTTGATATGTTTTCATAAACCAGTGTGTATCTAATCTCTCTTATTGAATCCGATGCCCCTCCCCCTTGTAAGCCACACCTTCTGTGATGATGGTTGCATGGTAACACAGTTTTAGGGATGGATGGGTGGATTGATGTAAAGACAGAAGTAAATGAAAAAATGTCTGTTGTTTTCAGGAAGGTGGTTGGATGCCACTCAAAACATGCTGCTTCACACACTAGCTAAATAACAATAGTGGCCAGTGTGCAGTGTTCTATATTCAGTAAATAAACACAATGAAGTCATAGTCTACCAGGGTCTGATACTACATGGGTTCTGGTCATAGAGAGATGCTTGCACTGTATTGCAGAACAATAGAGTCTTACAGTAAATGACTCTGTAAGTCATTTACTGTACACCTGATGACATATATATGTGTATGTGTTTGATAGAGAGCAGGTACATACACGAAACAAAGAAACAGGAAACGATGAAGAGAGAAGAGAGGAAAGAGGGATTTATTGATCGATGAAACAGTGTAGATGAAACAGTTGTTTTGAGGTCAGTGAACAGGCCTGGTCTCTGCCCTCTTCAAACTCCTGACTTTCATCTCCTGTGTGTGTGTGTGTTTGTTGTATACTCAGCCCTTCTCTCTCTCGCTGTCTCGCTGCTGTCTCACTCTCTCGCTGTCTCGCTCTCTCGCTGTCTGTCTTCTATTTCTTATAGGGCCAGTGTTTGAAATGACTTATTTCCTACCATATCTGTCACTTTTATCTACACCTTTGCACACACACACACACATACACAAGGCAGGTCTGACCTTCTGACCTGTAGCACAGAGAGGGTGGAGCTCACATCATGACTGTATGTGTCACATGTTGATGGGAAATGTCCGCCCATGAGTGAGATGAATCACTGTTGATTGCTCATATTAATGCAGGTGAACGGATGCGCCGGACGGAGATAACTGAATTTAATCTTTATTTCACTCTTCTGTTTTTCCACAGTCATTCTATAGATTTAAGACCAGATGCGATTAGCAATATTTGCTACAGTAAAATTAAATTAGATGTTTTGTAAAAGGATGATAACGTACACGTGTCATTTTCTTAATAAAGCGCGAGTGGCGCTTGCCTGCGCAGCATGTTTTTGCCGCAATGCTAGGGTGTTGTTGCCGGTTGCTATGCTGTTGTTAAGGTGTTGTGACCGGTTACCAGGGTATTGCTCGTGTGCTCTGGCCTTTGTCTCTGTTATTCTAATCTGTGTAATGTATTTAATGTAAGTATAAAATGTTTGGTTGTTTTAATGTCTGCCAAACATAAAATATATTTCTAATAGCCTTAAATAATGGCATGATTTAAGGGGACATTTGTGTTATGTCTTCATATAGATGCATCAAAGAAAGCTACAGTATGTTAAACAGTCGTTATAGAAACTATAGATTCTTTCTGTAGATCTCGGTCATTCCTGTTTGTTAGTCTAACTATCTCTCATTCTTTAGTTCCGCGTTGATCTAATTAAACCTCAGATTGGCTCAAGGACTTCCTGATGATACTTAGTCCAGTGGGAACACAACAAAAATAATTGAATTCTTGTGATAGACAGCACACACACGCACACACACACTCCGCGGTTTTACTGCCTCTCTGCTCCCTTTTGGAACGCGCCCATACATACACACTACACCCCAATCTACCAATTTATGAGCCAGATTTATCCCTGTTTAGACAGCGAACAATCTCCATCTGGGCCCAGGCAATGGGGGGGTCTTTCCTCATTTAAAATCACTCTGGAGAGTAAGGCCTTTAACAAGTGTGTGTGTGTGTGTGTGTAGTCTGCATTACAAGCAGAGCGATCAATAGGTACGATCGTGGCATTAACGTTATATCATGGCTCCAGGGCAAGAGCCAATCAGTGCTTTCATTCTGTGAGTCCACATCACACATAACTGAAGTCACGCTCTGCAGTTTCATTGGAACATAAAACTGTTTTTGGACTATTTTCATGTGTAATGGTCGTCGGCTCTGTGGTTTAGCAGAATGGACTAGTGTTGAGTTTATGAATGCTTTAAAAGAGTCATGTCACATTTGATCATTTTGGTATTTCCCTGAAGTTGTAGTAAATGTTCTTTTGCATCAAAACAGAAAACATTCTGAGACTGTTGGCTAAAATGTTTCTTTAATGTTATATATCATATATTAAAAACGTTATTCTTAAGTAGTTAGTCGAACGTTTTAAAAATGTTACAGAATAAAGAAATGTTTGGATAACCAAGCAATAACGTTGATACAATGTCTAAAAAACACTTTGAACTTTCCTAGATCTCTCAAAATTACCTTTTAAACGTTTTTGTTACTTAATGGAAATGTTACCGAAACGTTTCTACAACCTAAAATTCAACAGCTCACAATTCAAAACAGTTCACAAAACAGTTTTATTATTTGCAGGTCAGGCATCGCTAGTTCTGATTCCAGACCGTGATTTAGGACACGTGACGTGATGGCTGAAGTAAAGTAAAGTGTGTCTCAGATCAGTTTAAGTGCTCCAGGTGTCTGTGGTGTGCGTGGATGTATGAACACAGACAGCTGAACAGTGTTGATGTGTGTAGGAGTGATTACATGGGCGTGTACACTGTGCTTTCCTCCAATCACGACACAATTACATGCAAAGCAGTTTATGCAAATAGGAGCCCAGGTCACTGGATGTCTGTTTCTCTCCATTTCTCTGTCTCTGTTATTCTTTAATGACAGGCGGTATTTAAAGGGACCTGAGAGCAGTTCTCACCTGAGAAAATGATGATCAGTGTTGAGGGTGAATGCAATTAAAAACTGTGTGTGATTATTTGTATGTGTAAATATATAAATATATGCACAAATATATTTATAGCTATAGACGGATCTTCCATCACAAACACACGAACAACCTATAAATCTTGCCATTTGCAAATAACAGCCGTGTTCTTTTTTAATATTTTTACCATCATAGCTAATGCACGGCTAATGTACATTTTAGGTTTTGATTATTGTTCAACCATTTTAGGTTCAGGTTATTGTGTTATTATTTATATTTGATTATTTGATTATTCGTGATTCATCATTCAGTGTGAGACAGGGTGGGGGCGGGGCAGAGTGGAGGGGGTGTGGCTGAGAGGGCAGGGTGCCTCTCTGGGGGTTACCCCGCCCATCATCTCTCTAAGAGCTTTTATAGGAATGAATAAATATGTGCGCGCACACACACATGTCCCACAGGTCCCATACGTGCAGTTCACACCCTTCCAGCTCGTCACATGACCTGGTCTCCATGGTAACCATGGTAGACAAAGGCCTTCTGGTAATTACCAGTGTAAAAAACACAAGCAATTACTAGATGGGCCCAATACATGTCAAAAAACATGAATAAAATCGCAGAGCTTTACCCATAATCCCTGACATTGTTAAGCCAACATGATGTATCTCTGTAGTGTAATAATGCTAAAAGGTTTTTTGTGGTTCAGGACCTTTAAAAACTTTAATTGAGCCTTTTTTTTTACACTTGTTGGGAAGCAAAAGCACACAAGAACCGGTCAACGAGATCAGAACCCGGTCACTGGTTTAGGCCTCATTTGTGTGGTCCGGTCACCATTTCTGGTCTCATTTGTGTAGTCTGGTCAACGGTTCTGGTCTCATTTGTGTAGTCCGGTCAACAGTTCTGGTCTCATTTGTGTTGTCCGGTCACCGGTTCTGGTCTCATTTGTGTAGTTCAGTCACCGGTTCTGGTCTCGTTTGTGTTGTCTGGTCACCGGTTCTGGTCTCGTTTGTGTTGTCTGGTCACCGGTTCTGGTCTCATTTGTGTAGTTCAGTCACCGGTTCTGGTCTCGTTTGTGTTGTCTGGTCACCCGTTCTGGTCTCATTTGTGTTGTCTGGTCACCGGTTCTGGTCTCATTTGTGTTGTCCGGTCACCAGTTCTGGTCTCGTTTGTATGATCTGGTCTCCCGAACAGTCATTGTAATGGAGATTTGGGCTCACTGTCTTCAGCTGTGTGAATGATGCTGTAACTAGTGTGTGTTATTGATCGCAGGATTTACATAATCAATGAGTGTGGCTGCCATGCTGCACAAAGGCTGGAGACATTTCTAATCAAAGCTGCATTGATTTATTTTCTCTTTGATTGTTTGCGACCCGCCCAAGCTGAAGGATATCAGAAATGCGTACAAGGATAAATGCAAGTTCTGCTTCGGCGCCAGCGGAAAATTGAAAACTCAGAAAACATTGCACGCTCAAAGAATCAAGCAGAACACACACACACGCGCACACACACAGATGCAATGCTACAGGTCTTGACTCCAAAACACACATGCTGGAATGTGTGCTCACACACACACACACACACACACACCTGCTCATTCGCATGCATGCACACACACTCATGTGAAAGCAATTGGCTGGGTGGTTGCTAATGGCTACAAGGTAACTGCAGCAGCCTAGCGACAGGTCGATAAAAACGCTGTCAGTCCCACAAACACAGCTGACATCAGACTGCTGTTTGGAGGAATGTCTTTATTTCAGATGAAAACAGATTTGAGAGAAGAGTGAAGCGTGTTTTAAACTGCGTGCAGTCAGAGATGCGTTTCTGTAAACACAGATCAGGGCCGCCTTCAATATTTTAAAAATGTTCAGGTAAATACGAATATTTTGTGCCTTTCCAATAAAATATACATGAATAATTATTAAACATTATTGCATTATTGCTTGCATTTATGACGCCCCTGTGCAGCAATAAACATTCTAAATGCACCACTAAATGCACCATTTTAAATGCACCACTTTGTGGTTTCAGACGCAGCTTCTGTGCCGCATTCGCAGTTTGAAGATCTCATGGAAACTCATGCAGATCGAAAAACAAACAGACAACCACATGTTTTCTGTCCCTCACACACACACACACATACACACACACACACACACGGATCTGGAGTGTCTTCAGAAGGCAGGGAGCAGCTGCTGTGTGTCTTGCGCTGGTCTCTGAGGGTCTGTGGAGACAGAAATGTGAGACATCTCATTAACCTCTGTTTGAATGTGTTATTGAAGAACGCTGTAGATGTGAGACAGTTTAAGACCCACAGAAACATGACTGAAAAACAAGACTGGAACATTCGAATGCAATGATTGGACGAACATTTCATGGTCCTGTGCCTTTCCCAGAAGATATATATATTTATGTAAATATTTTTAGACTTAACAGGATGTAAAGAGACTTTCAACCAGCTTAATGAAAATGACCTACCCTGCCTTTAAAATCAGTGAAGCTGTAGACAGAGTAATCTAGTTTCCTTTCCTTGAGTTGTACAGTAGATACAGTGTGTTATTTGTAATAAACAGGTCATAGCATTCAGAGGTGCGTGAGGTATCCGCTAAAATACGTTCCGGATCTGATTCCGGAGGTGCCGGATTCGACTGTAATCGTGTCAGAAAGCTTCCGCAGATCTCTTGTTCTCCCTCAGTGTTTCTAATAGAGATGTGAGTATGTAATGGGTCTGGAGAAAAGTGCAATCCATCCATAAACGAGTTACTGTCTGTGTAAAGGTGCTTGAAGCAGGACATTAATAATAAACAGTGTCATTTAGGTTTAAGGAGGAGAGAGAAAGAGAGAGATAGAGAGAGAGAGAGAGTTAATGGAGATTCAGGGTCTGTTATACTAATAACATGATTTAAACCACCCACTTACTGTAGACTAGTCCTTCTGCCTGAAGCAATTACATCTACTCGTTACCCAGAAGAGTAATCACTCAATTAACCGGCTTATTAAGCTAATCACAATGCTCTAAATGGTTGTAAAATTTAAAATGAAGATCATATGTTAGTACCTCGTGTGCAGCCCTTAAATATATTAATTATAAATGGTAAGATATTGAATTCAAAACCAGGAGAAGAGTTCTGGGAGAAGAGTTAAAACACCAGGAAAAGAGTTCCGGGAGAAGAGTTAAAATACCAGGAGAAGAGTTCCGGGAGAAGAGTTAAAACACCAGAAGAAGAGTTCTGGGAGAAGAGTTAAAACACCAGAAGAGTTCTGGGAGAAGAGTTAAAACACCAGGAGAAGAGTTCCGGGAGAAGAGTTACAATACCAGGAGAAGAGTTCCGGGAGAAGAGGTAAAATACCAGGAGAAGAGTTAAAATACCAGGAGAAGAGTCAAAATACCAGGAGAAGAGTCTCTAGGATGCAGTCTCTAGAGCAAAGGAGCTGTTTGCCAAAGTTTTAAGTACTCTGCATGTCAAATATTAAGAAAATCACTCTTCTGTATCGTTTGTTGGCCCCATGAGCAGCCAGTACATGATTATAAAAGCAAGTATGAAATTTGAGAATTGCGTTGGGATTTTAAAAGCCTTTCTTGGTATTCCCCAGTCTCTCATAGACTTATGACAATCGGCATAATGTCCACTCTATAATACTTGGCCAGAATAAACACTAGCAAAGTTAATTTGTAGATTTTCACAATTTACTACTTAAAATTGTATTTTCTTAAAAGATCATGTGTTAGACTTTTTCTCCTTTAATGAGTCAAGCATAATTTCATTTTTTTTATATTTTCAATGACATTCAGTAAGTGGCCTGCCAAAAGTTTTCAATAGTCTTTCATGCCCACTGCAGGTCTCTGAAGGACTGGCTTTATGAATCTAGATCTGCTGGCAGTCTAAGCCTTACATTTTCTTCAACATGCACACATGCTATCTCCCTGTTCCTGGATCAGCACAAGAATATTCTTCCTCTGCGGTTATATCGAGGCTCCTCCAGGCCAAATCCTGTTTTCAGAAGACTCTGTTCTGTGACATTTCCAGGATTTAAGATGCCGCTCAGTGGCTGATCTCACGCTGACTCACAGAGGTGTTAAAATACACACCCCTGCTAATTCAGAAGACGAGTCTGTCCGCTGGGGACCAGATTAATAGGTCTTTTGTTTTATAAGCCCCTCAGCCTGCAGACACGCTGCCTGTAGATAATTGAAAGCTTCGTTCCTCCATTTTTTAAAGGTGACATTAGCTCTGTAACATCACAGAGGAAACCTGTCTGCATGCTAACGGTTTTAAACTTTACATCTGAAGAAAACTAACTGAAACAAGGCAAGAATAATCTTTCTTTGGTCCAGCTGGTGCACAGACTCCTCTTAGCTGTAAACGCACGCCAAGTTAGAAAATTTCTGTTGTGATTCATTCAAAGAAGCTAAAAAGGCAACATTTAATTTTATTTTACCATTAAAAATTGGATTTGAAACAGTATTAATTTAACAGCGAAAGGAAATTTTTTTTTGGCTCTGTGCAAAACATATACATACACATTATTGGTCTTCACAAATGTTAAATAAATATGGCAGACATTTACACTCATGGTGAACCCAGACGCACGGCATTTAGAAGACGTATCAGAGCTAAACTAACGAGACTTATCTCCAGTGGATGTTTTATCAGTGACCTTTCAAACTTTTCTGCAAGTTAGATGTTGAGAAATCTTCACAGCATGATGAAGCTGTTTCTGATGTCTCATCTCGGTCTGAGTTTGAGCCGAGCTGATAAACCTTCACAGCTGAGACGCTCAGCGAGTCAGCGAAAGAGAGATATGTTTTAAAAATGAACTTCAGAATAACACACTGCTCAGACTGAGCTTCTGAATAAATGTGTTTGTGATTTGAGAGATAATGTGAAGATAAGGTGATGATACCTTAAGTAACATTTGTAGTTATATTTTAATAATATAACAAATAAAATAAAATAGTATAATATATCATATAATAATAATTTGTATTTCATGTTATTATTTAAGCGCAGATGTCTCGTCCCTGACTGTCCGTCTCTTCAGTTTTATATTCTTTTGAAACTTCAGTACTTTTAGGTTTTTGATGAAAATTGTTTCTCCAGTTTTAATTGTCTCTAAAGTTCACTGTATATTCAGAAACAACAGGAAGTGGGTTAAGACTGGCCATGCTCATGTGGTCTTCCCTGATTATCTTTCATGTTTCCACCCCAGGAACCTCGAACACAGTTACAGAGGAACATACCGTCTGCTGCCTCTCTGACAGACTGATCATGTTAGAGTCAAAATAAAGGCCCAAATATTCATGTCTTGTTTACAGGCATTTACTGTCAGGTCACATTCACATTCAGGTCACTGTCAGAATATAGACGTGGGGCAGATTTTCCTCTTACGATATCTTAATTATGGTTAAAGGATGAAAACAAAGTTAAGCATCAAACAAATATGCAGGCTTTATTATTTTAATGTTTCTTGTAATGCATTTTGAAGGATGAAGGTCAAACTGTATCTTTATAAACGCTTTTATACTGGAACTTTTCTCTCACTGACTTGAGATTGAACTTTCTAGTTGTTCCACCAGAAGGGTCTGTTATACGTTCCAAAAAACAGTGAAGAAGTTGAAACAGTTGTGCGATTGAAACACAGACAGCTCGTGCACTGGACTGAAGTCACAAACAAAAGGGACAGTTCACTCAAAAAAGAAAATTCTTCCGTCATTTACTTATTTACTTGTGTCCTTCCAAGCCTGTATGACTTTTTGCTTCTGAGGAACACAAAAAAAGATATTTTAAAGTACGTTGATAACCAAACAAAACTGGCATCCATTAACTTCCAATGTATGGAACAAAACCACTGAGACATTTCTCAAAATATCTTCCTGTGTCATCCAGGATATGTCATACAGTTGTGAAATAACATGAAGGTGCATACATTCTGAAAACACTTTCATGTTTGTAATAGTATGATTTATCTATTGATGTTTATTTATTTATTTGGTTGTTTTTATTTATATTGTGCTTCTATTAAAACACGTAAGTACATTTATGGCTGCCTTGGCAAAATTGAGCAAGAACACAGAGACACAGAGACAATGAGCTGAATTTCACTGGGTCGTTTTGGTGGGCCAAATCTGTGACAGATCTCCGATCGACTCGGATTTCATATCCCACCGTCCATTTTGCACCCCATCTGTGTCGTCCACCACACTTCCTAATGCACTCCCTCTGTCTGCATGGTGCCGGGAATCCCCCCTCTGCCCCCCTCCCCCCCAGACACAACCTTAATAAAACCAAGATTTACTCTCTCGATTGGCTGCACGGCCCTTTGAATCAATCCGCACTGAGACATCTAAAAAGCTTCTGGCTCTTGCTTACTCTGCAGCGTGTTATTTAAACTGATGCTGCTTAGACACTTTCATGCGAATTGCTGATAATCTCCCCCCTCTAGAAGCTTTCTGATTGGTCGGTCTAATTGTGGCTTGAGGGACTGAGGCAGACGAGTGAGATGGAGGCTGGGGTTGCTACAAGGGGTCTCCTTTATCTCAGAGGGTCCGCGTGAACCTAGCAAGGGTGGGAGGGGGGGTCTCAGACTGGTGGTTGTGAGACGCTTTTATGTGCTGCGTTTCATGCGCCCACTTGGTGTCTATTTCCCAGCATGCACCAGTGCTGCTGAACAGGTTCCAGCACACAGCCGTCCCCCTGCAATTCCGCCCACTCACTTTAGCCTTTTAATAGAGCGTGTCGGCGAGAGCGAATAATCACCCCCCCCCCCCTCTAATTTACTCAGGATGATGGGCCCTCATAAAACCTCCAACAAGAGCATTTCCTTGTCTCTTTATTGCTACCAGGCGTACAGTTTAATTCAGCTGCCATGATTGAAATCTGTGTGTACAGGGCAGATAAGGAGGCGCGGGAACTCGCACCTGTGTTCGGCAGAACCGCAACAATGCAGACAGAGCGAAGAGGGGCGATAAACAGCACGGAGGTGCCATTACATTGGTTAAGTGGGTTGTAAAATGAGAGAGGCTATACAACTGTCGCTCTAAAAATTGTTGCGTTCACACTCGCCACCAGTAGCTCTCTAATAAGAGATAATATCACTCAATCTGGACAATGTATGCAGCGCTCTCCCTCTCTCCTCTCTCCTCGCTCTTTCCCTGCTTCATAAACCTTTTACGTGCTCAGGTGTTTATGTTTTTGCCTTTTCTTGCACTGCTGTAATTCATTCGGGCACAAGGTGGAAAAATGAAACATTTAACTTCCTATTTTTAGTCTGAAATGCTAGACAGATTGATCCACTTCCTGCTGTGCTTTTTTTGGTGAAACGATACACAGCCCGATCTCTTGATCCAGAGGCTCTGTTTGTTCTGGTAAATCTAGGCACCCGGAGGAAAAATGTAATGTTCATGTGAGCCCTTCCAGAAGGTCCGATAGAGACAGAGAGAGAGAATCTGAGATGGATAGAGAGGGTTCAGCACGGGTTGGTTTCACTTATGTTAATTGATTGTGTAGGACTGTAGGTTCTCCAGTCAGGAGTAATGAAGTGTGCTGATCTCACAGAACTGCTTTTCTGTGTACTTCTGATTTAGAGCTATTGCAGTCACTGAAATAATGCCAAAAAACACACTGTTGAGCTCCTGTTTATCAGTGAATAATGGAGAACGCAAGAGATGCGATGAATCATGTTTAAATACTTAAATGAAATAACGGTAGTAAAATTAATACACAAATACTTTAAACACGTCTTTCCTACATAGAGCTGTACAAAGTTCAGTGTATCTGAATTTCACTTGAAAACCAGAAAACGTTGACTTCCATTAAGAAAACAGTAAATGTAGATAATGTAGTAACTCTACATCTGTACATCTGTGTGGATACGATGATTGGATGAGCATTTGATGCTCCTGCGCCCTCCACAGAAGATACAGATATATATATATATAAATATATATATACTCTCAGGATGTGAAAAGACTTTCAACCAGCATAACAAAAACGTTGCAAAGAAACGATGACAGATGAACAGGAACACAGAGTAACCTGTTTGTTTCTCTCTTTCAGTCACGGATGAAGACACGGTTAAACGCTACTACGCCAAGTTTGAGGAAAGATTCTTCCAGACGTGTGAGAAGGAACTGTCCAAAATCAACACCTTCTATTCTGGTATTGCTATGTTACATGCTGTTCGGTTCTGTTGTTCATTGTGTTTATCTCTTTAATTAGTCCTACTTTGTCTCTGTGGTTCTCATTGATCTCTGATTAGTCTCACCTGTGTTTAGTTTAGTCTCACTTATAGTTATACTCTCTGGTTTTGTTTGGTTCATTGTCTGTCCTTGTTTTTGTTGGTATGGAGTATGGTGAGTTCTCTGGAGTTCTCTGGAGTTCTCTGGAATTCTCTGGAGTTCTCTGGAGTTCTCTGGAGTTCTCTGGAGTTCTCTGGAGTTCTCCGGAGTTCTCCAGAGTTCCTGTGTTTTCTTTTAGATGACCTTCCTGTTTTCTTATTTTAAACCTACACACCACATGACACATGCCTTGGAAAAGCGGAATGTGTTTGTTTGTTACAAAATAATTAGCAAATAAATAGTTAAAATGTCACATTGATGATAACTTTCCAAGTGTATTTGTTCAAACAGTGAGTGGTCGAAGCGCAGGACTCAGCTGAATACATGCAGGGAGTCCCCTGTTACTGGACTCTGGGTGTACAACACTATTTAGAGATGTGATGTAATGTGTTATGCCAGCAGTGGTTATTTTAACATGCGTCAGAAGGGCATATGTTTGGGCTGGTAATATATGCCTGCTGCAACATAAGCTGTGTTGTTGCATTCACCACGAGGTCACAGGAATGCCTGTGCTTCACTGCCCCCAGTGGCCAGTTAAGGGATGACACAAAGATGAGCATTGGGCCATTTGGAAACATTATTCATGTTTTGTTTGCACAGAGTTAGAAAATAAAATGAGTGTGTAGCAATAGTCAATTTTTCCCAAAAAATGCAAATCTCAGCATGAGGTGTGAGAGCATCTGAGCCCAAAAGATAAGCATGTGTTTAAAGACAAAACAGATGTACATTTATAATTGAACATATAAAAGGAAGGAAAATGAATTGGGTTTATAATCCGCCTTTAGTCTTTATATCCTCCAGTTGCCACAGAAAATCATTCACACACGCAGAGCTGCAGGTTTGCCAGACAGACCAAAATAAACTCTAACCGAGTTCCTCAGCCAAAGAAAGCTGGCAAGTCCATTAGGCTGGAAAAATCTCTGACCTCATCAATTTATTTTAGATATATAATGTGTGTGTGTGTGTGTGTGTGTGTGTGTGTGTATATATATATATATATATATGCAGCCCCAATCACAATATATATTTTATGCATTTTGATTCATATGCAAAGGGCTATGAACTACGCCTTGTACATACATATGTATGTATATGCATCTACATAAACACACACACACAATTATATGCATATATGTATGTGCATGAACATCCGCATCCACATCCACATCGCATATGCATCGTATCCGTATGCATATAAATCAAAATACATAAAAATGTATACCTAATGCAGTGTGTATATATATATATATATATATATATATATATATATTGTGTGCAGTATATACATAGAATTTTTTCATGTCATTTTTTCATTCAAATACAGACCTCTTGGGATGTTGGTAGTATTCAGGCATGATAACGGAGGCATTATTCTATTTGCTGACCATTCGAGCTAAAATCTATATTAGGATAACAGCTGCTCTCAGTAGATAGATGTAATGGGACAAATTCTGTCCAGTTGACCCAGACTGTGTTGTGGCTGAGACCCCAGAGTGGTCCTGAATTAACAACATGACTTCTAAACTTTGAGTGCATGCCGTTTTTGTCCCAGTGGACCGGATCTGTTAAGCACATAGATTCTTAACACCATCTTATCCACGATCAGCTTGCAGAAGCACAGACGCTCAGTCAGAGCCTGTGCCATATTATATTAACATGAAGGAAAACTAAAGCTGTGAGGAATGAAAATACCGTCTGTATGTCATCATCATCATCATCATCATCATCTCTGGTCAGATCTTCTCATGGTCCACCGGAACACTGAAGTTCACAACCGTATGAAACATTGATCAGACTGTACGTCTGTTTATCATTAAATGTCATTAAATAACCCAGAGGAAAAGATTTGTTTCTCTGAGGTCTCAGGAGACTTGATGTAGATCTCAGTTTGTTTCATTTGAGTAACTTAGATGTTTCTTTAATTGCTTGGGAGAAAGAAACAGAGACAATGAAACATTAAGAGTATAGAGCTGCAAAATGAGATAGATACGAGATACATAGATCGAATTATATATAACGTTAAAAAATGTGCTGCCAGTTGATAAGTGAGAGAACTTTTATAGAACATTAGCCAATGAGGTCGTTCCCTGGTAGCGGGGAAGTCTCTTTGAATAAGGAAGTGTCTACTAAATGTCAAATTAAGAGCACACGTTAGGCGATCAGCGATACGAACGACGCCAGCTCACCTCTTCATTCTCTCTAATCAATGTGCACTCAGCTGTCTCTCTGTGGGGTTATAACACATACACCAGCAGGACTCAGTGTTTACACGTGTGCTAAACCTAATACCCCCTTTCCTCTTCCTCTGAAAGCGAGATGGGCAACCGGGGTCCTGTTTACCAAACCGTGCTGGGACGCTGGGACGCTGGCCAGCGTGGTTAATGCCGTCTGATATATCGCTCTTCCAGGAAGAGCTTCGTCCCTGTCAGGAAATCTGTCTGCTTCACTCTCTGGTTAATGGGTGGAATGAGGGATTTGTTTGTCATGCAAAATGGATTCTGGTGTTTCTCTTTACCGAGCTGTAAGCCAAGCAGACGCTCTGTCTGCCGGGCAGAAATAATTGGAGAGGTTTTAATACCGCTTAGACGTCCCTTTTCCGGCCTGGTGTGCACCAAGGCGTCTTCTCACAAGACAGAGAAAAGGGTTGTGCCCTACAAATACAGAGCTGTGTGCTACAAACATACAATTACATTTCTTGTTTGTTTGTTTGCTATCCTATTAGACGTAGTGACGTAGAGTAACATGAAACTATTGGGGAAGAAAGTGAGAGAATGGAGTCATGATTTGTTGCAGGCCGGATTCAAACCTGTGTCATTCACATGAGCACTGCAGCTCAACGTGTGCGGCACATGTATTGCTGCACCACAGTACATACAATTATTATTGATAAAACAAAAACAACTAAGGCATAAAGTATTTTTTATGGCGATACAACAGTGATTAATATTGACTCTGTTTGAATGTTCGTGTAGAGAAACTGGCTGAGGCGCAGCGGCGATTCGCCACTTTGCAGAATGAACTGCAGACGTCTTTGGATGCCCAGCGGGAGAGCAGCGCTCCGGGCCTGCACAGCCGTCGCAAAACGGTGCTCGCTTTGTCCAACAAGGAGCGCAATAAACATCGCAACATCAAAGATCTGCAGCTGGCCTTCAGCGAGTTCTACCTCAGCCTCATCCTGCTGCAGAACTACCAGGTCTGAAATCTCTCGTCATTTTTATGACATTTCTGTCTCCTCCTCTATGTGTGGTCCATTTCTTTCTTTTTCTCTCATCTCATCTCTCTCTCTCTCTCTCTCTCTCTCTCTCTCTCTCTCTCTCTCATCTCTCTCCCAACTATATTTCATCTCTCTTTCTCTTTCTCTCTCTTTCTCTCTCACCTCATCTCTCTCTCTCTTTCTCTATCTGATTTGTTTTATCTTCTAACCTCTGAGTCCTCATACAGAATCTGAACTTCACTGGATTCCGGAAGATTCTGAAGAAACATGACAAGATTCTGGACACGCCCCGTGGAGCTGATTGGCGTGTGGCTCATGTGGAGGTGGCTCCATTTTACACCTGCAAGAAGATCACACAGCTCATCTCTGAAACTGAGGTACTGAGATCACATGACTCCGCCCTCATGACCTGTCACTTCCTGCTCATTATCATCATGAGATCACATGTGTGTTACTGTACAATACTGTGGCATGTTATATGCATGTTAATGCATATTATTATATAAGAACATTATTAATTCTGTTTTAAAATGATTCACTAACTACTTGAGAATAGCATTTTTGATATATGATCTATAACGTTAAAAACATTCTACTATCATTACTGCAAGAACGCTTTTGATAACTTTAACATAACAATTAGAGTATGTTAACCAACATTCTGAGAACATGTTCCTGTTAGCTGGGCTCTGATCATCTTTACCAGCTTCTAAAATAATCTAGAATAAAAAAAATTGCCTGAACATGGTGTTAGTAGATGGGAATAACTTGACCTTTGACCTTTTCATGCCCAGGCTCTGGTGACCACAGAACTGGAAGGTGGTGACCGTCAGAGGGCTATGAAGAGGCTGCGGGTTCCACCGCTTGGAGCTGCTCAGGTAATGGATCGGTCCAGAACATCATTAAAAGCTCCACAGAACTGCACTGTTTACACTTTACACTGACATCAGCCCACAGAGGTTTACTTGTAGTTGTTAGACAGCCCATCAAAAGCATGTGAAAATGATTCAAGTATTTGCAGTGGTTTTTCTATCTTTTAGTTCTAGATTAGAACATAACTACATAATGCAAAAACCAGTGTGGGCATATAGATACATCTGTGCATGAAATATCCAGTATGATACATTTCAGGGCTGTGCGACTTTAGAGAAGAGCTGTGTTCTAATCAACATAAAAGCCGGAAAATGAAGGTTATTAAAAACATCAGGTCTCTAATATTTGCTGTCTCTTTATTTAGCCTGCACCAGCCTGGACCACTTTCCGTGTGGGACTGTACTGTGGGGTCTTCATTGTCCTGGCTGTAGCCTTCGTCCTTACTGGTGCACTGGTTTTCTTGAATATGTAGCATGATTCTACCATAATCGGTACCTTGGATTTAAAGCTGCAATCTGTAACTTTATTTGGCTAACAATAAACAAAAATCAGTTATTGAGCAAGTAAGTAACAGATTAGTGTTTAAAACAGTCTTTTTACCTTGAGGTAAGTTTATAATAATGGTTAATAATTTGAGCTCTCAGGTCCGATTTCCCAGGTAATGTCAGTTTGGCTTCAAAAAAATGTATGTAAAATAATCTGCAATTTTATGTTTTAAACAGCAATGTTGATAGTGAGGCAAAAGTTACGGATTGCAGCTTTAAATAACATACTATCATTGACAATACTGTATATGGTACTCATTAGCTTCATCAGTAATATTTCAGTGATTCCTAATTGAATTTTGCTTTGTGAACCTATAAAGTAGAAAAAAAACAACACCCATTAAACATTAAACAACACTCATCTTTGTTTAATGAACAGTTTGTTTCACACGTATATTTACATATCTGTCAAATGAGTGCTAATAAACTACTGACAATAATACTGTATTATAGATACCTGTGTTAATAGTCCATCCCTGTGACTGAATCTTCTCTGTCAGGTGCTTTCTTCGTCCGGAATCAGAACATCTGGCCGCTGGTGCGCATCTACCGCGGCGGTTTCCTGCTGATTCAGTTTCTCTTCCTGTTGGGTATTAACACGTACGGCTGGAGGCAGGCGGGTGTTAATCACGTGCTGATCTTTGAGCTGAACCCTCGAAACAACCTCTCACACCAACATCTCTTTGAGGTGAGACGCCGGCCGTACGCTCTCAAAAAGAAAAATGGGTTCTTTGCAGAGATGAAAGAACCATTGTTGGTTTCCTGTAGAGTCTTTCAGCTGTTCTTGAAGGAACCAGTCTGTAGAACCTTTATCCACTACAAAGAACCTTTAAGGCAACAGAACAGTTGTGTGGATGTTAAAGGTTCTTTATGGAACCATACAGGCTGACAAAGAACCTTTATTCTTTGAATTATTATTTGCTACCCTTTAGTTTTAAGAGTGTAAGCTATGCTTAATGCTGTGTGTAGTGTAGCCTGCAGCTTTAGTACAGAACAGAATGCTGCTCAATTTCATGTTGTTTTTATTCTCTCTCTCTCTCTCTCTCTCTCTCTCAGATCGCAGGGTTTTTGGGGGTGATGTGGTGTCTCAGTATACTCTCCTGTCTGTTTGCCGACTACACTCTGCTGCCCATGCAGGCGAATCCTCTGATCCTCTACGGCTTTATGTTGCTATTCCTCATCATCCCCTTTAAAACCGCGTACTACAAATCCCGCTTCTGGCTCATCAAAC
>JAZGTJ010002539.1:0-41487 GCA_036877575.1 Botia almorhae
GTTTGATGAGCCAGAAGCGGGATTTGTAGTACGCGGTTTTAAAGGGGATGATGAGGAATAGCAACATAAAGCCGTAGAGGATCAGAGGATTCGCCTGCATGGGCAGCAGAGTGTAGTCGGCAAACAGACAGGAGAGTATACTGAGACACCACATCACCCCCAAAAACCCTGCGATCTGAGAGAGAGAGAGAGAGAGAGAGAGAGAATAAAAACAACATGAAATTGAGCAGCATTCTGTTCTGTACTAAAGCTGCAGGCTACACTACACACAGCATTAAGCATAGCTTACACTCTTAAAACTAAAGGGTAGCAAATAATAATTCAAAGAATAAAGGTTCTTTGTCAGCCTGTATGGTTCCATAAAGAACCTTTAACATCCACACAACTGTTCTGTTGCCTTAAAGGTTCTTTGTAGTGGATAAAGGTTCTACAGACTGGTTCCTTCAAGAACAGCTGAAAGACTCTACAGGAAACCAACAATGGTTCTTTCATCTCTGCAAAGAACCCATTTTTCTTTTTGAGAGCGTACGGCCGGCGTCTCACCTCAAAGAGATGTTGGTGTGAGAGGTTGTTTCGAGGGTTCAGCTCAAAGATCAGCACGTGATTAACACCCGCCTGCCTCCAGCCGTACGTGTTAATACCCAACAGGAAGAGAAACTGAATCAGCAGGAAACCGCCGCGGTAGATGCGCACCAGCGGCCAGATGTTCTGATTCCGGACGAAGAAAGCACCTGACAGAGAAGATTCAGTCACAGGGATGGACTATTAACACAGGTATCTATAATACAGTATTATTGTCAGTAGTTTATTAGCACTCATTTGACAGATATGTAAATATACGTGTGAAACAAACTGTTCATTAAACAAAGATGAGTGTTGTTTAATGTTTAATGGGTGTTGTTTTTTTTCTACTTTATAGGTTCACAAAGCAAAATTCAATTAGGAATCACTGAAATATTACTGATGAAGCTAATGAGTACCATATACAGTATTGTCAATGATAGTATGTTATTTAAAGCTGCAATCCGTAACTTTTGCCTCACTATCAACATTGCTGTTTAAAACATAAAATTGCAGATTATTTTACATACATTTTTTTGAAGCCAAACTGACATTACCTGGGAAATCGGACCTGAGAGCTCAAATTATTAACCATTATTATAAACTTACCTCAAGGTAAAAAGACTGTTTTAAACACTAATCTGTTACTTACTTGCTCAATAACTGATTTTTGTTTATTGTTAGCCAAATAAAGTTACAGATTGCAGCTTTAAATCCAAGGTACCGATTATGGTAGAATCATGCTACATATTCAAGAAAACCAGTGCACCAGTAAGGACGAAGGCTACAGCCAGGACAATGAAGACCCCACAGTACAGTCCCACACGGAAAGTGGTCCAGGCTGGTGCAGGCTAAATAAAGAGACAGCAAATATTAGAGACCTGATGTTTTTAATAACCTTCATTTTCCGGCTTTTATGTTGATTAGAACACAGCTCTTCTCTAAAGTCGCACAGCCCTGAAATGTATCATACTGGATATTTCATGCACAGATGTATCTATATGCCCACACTGGTTTTTGCATTATGTAGTTATGTTCTAATCTAGAACTAAAAGATAGAAAAACCACTGCAAATACTTGAATCATTTTCACATGCTTTTGATGGGCTGTCTAACAACTACAAGTAAACCTCTGTGGGCTGATGTCAGTGTAAAGTGTAAACAGTGCAGTTCTGTGGAGCTTTTAATGATGTTCTGGACCGATCCATTACCTGAGCAGCTCCAAGCGGTGGAACCCGCAGCCTCTTCATAGCCCTCTGACGGTCACCACCTTCCAGTTCTGTGGTCACCAGAGCCTGGGCATGAAAAGGTCAAAGGTCAAGTTATTCCCATCTACTAACACCATGTTCAGGCAATTTTTTTTATTCTAGATTATTTTAGAAGCTGGTAAAGATGATCAGAGCCCAGCTAACAGGAACATGTTCTCAGAATGTTGGTTAACATACTCTAATTGTTATGTTAAAGTTATCAAAAGCGTTCTTGCAGTAATGATAGTAGAATGTTTTTAACGTTATAGATCATATATCAAAAATGCTATTCTCAAGTAGTTAGTGAATCATTTTAAAACAGAATTAATAATGTTCTTATATAATAATATGCATTAACATGCATATAACATGCCACAGTATTGTACAGTAACACACATGTGATCTCATGATGATAATGAGCAGGAAGTGACAGGTCATGAGGGCGGAGTCATGTGATCTCAGTACCTCAGTTTCAGAGATGAGCTGTGTGATCTTCTTGCAGGTGTAAAATGGAGCCACCTCCACATGAGCCACACGCCAATCAGCTCCACGGGGCGTGTCCAGAATCTTGTCATGTTTCTTCAGAATCTTCCGGAATCCAGTGAAGTTCAGATTCTGTATGAGGACTCAGAGGTTAGAAGATAAAACAAATCAGATAGAGAAAGAGAGAGAGAGATGAGGTGAGAGAGAAAGAGAGAGAAAGAGAAAGAGAGATGAAATATAGTTGGGAGAGAGATGAGAGAGAGAGAGAGAGAGAGAGAGAGAGAGAGAGAGAGAGAGATGAGATGAGAGAAAAAGAAAGAAATGGACCACACATAGAGGAGGAGACAGAAATGTCATAAAAATGACGAGAGATTTCAGACCTGGTAGTTCTGCAGCAGGATGAGGCTGAGGTAGAACTCGCTGAAGGCCAGCTGCAGATCTTTGATGTTGCGATGTTTATTGCGCTCCTTGTTGGACAAAGCGAGCACCGTTTTGCGACGGCTGTGCAGGCCCGGAGCGCTGCTCTCCCGCTGGGCATCCAAAGACGTCTGCAGTTCATTCTGCAAAGTGGCGAATCGCCGCTGCGCCTCAGCCAGTTTCTCTACACGAACATTCAAACAGAGTCAATATTAATCACTGTTGTATCGCCATAAAAAATACTTTATGCCTTAGTTGTTTTTGTTTTATCAATAATAATTGTATGTACTGTGGTGCAGCAATACATGTGCCGCACACGTTGAGCTGCAGTGCTCATGTGAATGACACAGGTTTGAATCCGGCCTGCAACAAATCATGACTCCATTCTCTCACTTTCTTCCCCAATAGTTTCATGTTACTCTACGTCACTACGTCTAATAGGATAGCAAACAAACAAACAAGAAATGTAATTGTATGTTTGTAGCACACAGCTCTGTATTTGTAGGGCACAACCCTTTTCTCTGTCTTGTGAGAAGACGCCTTGGTGCACACCAGGCCGGAAAAGGGACGTCTAAGCGGTATTAAAACCTCTCCAATTATTTCTGCCCGGCAGACAGAGCGTCTGCTTGGCTTACAGCTCGGTAAAGAGAAACACCAGAATCCATTTTGCATGACAAACAAATCCCTCATTCCACCCATTAACCAGAGAGTGAAGCAGACAGATTTCCTGACAGGGACGAAGCTCTTCCTGGAAGAGCGATATATCAGACGGCATTAACCACGCTGGCCAGCGTCCCAGCGTCCCAGCACGGTTTGGTAAACAGGACCCCGGTTGCCCATCTCGCTTTCAGAGGAAGAGGAAAGGGGGTATTAGGTTTAGCACACGTGTAAACACTGAGTCCTGCTGGTGTATGTGTTATAACCCCACAGAGAGACAGCTGAGTGCACATTGATTAGAGAGAATGAAGAGGTGAGCTGGCGTCGTTCGTATCGCTGATCGCCTAACGTGTGCTCTTAATTTGACATTTAGTAGACACTTCCTTATTCAAAGAGACTTCCCCGCTACCAGGGAACGACCTCATTGGCTAATGTTCTATAAAAGTTCTCTCACTTATCAACTGGCAGCACATTTTTTAACGTTATATATAATTCGATCTATGTATCTCGTATCTATCTCATTTTGCAGCTCTATACTCTTAATGTTTCATTGTCTCTGTTTCTTTCTCCCAAGCAATTAAAGAAACATCTAAGTTACTCAAATGAAACAAACTGAGATCTACATCAAGTCTCCTGAGACCTCAGAGAAACAAATCTTTTCCTCTGGGTTATTTAATGACATTTAATGATAAACAGACGTACAGTCTGATCAATGTTTCATACGGTTGTGAACTTCAGTGTTCCGGTGGACCATGAGAAGATCTGACCAGAGATGATGATGATGATGATGATGATGACATACAGACGGTATTTTCATTCCTCACAGCTTTAGTTTTCCTTCATGTTAATATAATATGGCACAGGCTCTGACTGAGCGTCTGTGCTTCTGCAAGCTGATCGTGGATAAGATGGTGTTAAGAATCTATGTGCTTAACAGATCCGGTCCACTGGGACAAAAACGGCATGCACTCAAAGTTTAGAAGTCATGTTGTTAATTCAGGACCACTCTGGGGTCTCAGCCACAACACAGTCTGGGTCAACTGGACAGAATTTGTCCCATTACATCTATCTACTGAGAGCAGCTGTTATCCTAATATAGATTTTAGCTCGAATGGTCAGCAAATAGAATAATGCCTCCGTTATCATGCCTGAATACTACCAACATCCCAAGAGGTCTGTATTTGAATGAAAAAATGACATGAAAAAATTCTATGTATATACTGCACACAATATATATATATATATATATATATATATATATATACACACTGCATTAGGTATACATTTTTATGTATTTTGATTTATATGCATACGGATACGATGCATATGCGATGTGGATGTGGATGCGGATGTTCATGCACATACATATATGCATATAATTGTGTGTGTGTGTTTATGTAGATGCATATACATACATATGTATGTACAAGGCGTAGTTCATAGCCCTTTGCATATGAATCAAAATGCATAAAATATATATTGTGATTGGGGCTGCATATATATATATATATATATACACACACACACACACACACACACACACACACATTATATATCTAAAATAAATTGATGAGGTCAGAGATTTTTCCAGCCTAATGGACTTGCCAGCTTTCTTTGGCTGAGGAACTCGGTTAGAGTTTATTTTGGTCTGTCTGGCAAACCTGCAGCTCTGCGTGTGTGAATGATTTTCTGTGGCAACTGGAGGATATAAAGACTAAAGGCGGATTATAAACCCAATTCATTTTCCTTCCTTTTATATGTTCAATTATAAATGTACATCTGTTTTGTCTTTAAACACATGCTTATCTTTTGGGCTCAGATGCTCTCACACCTCATGCTGAGATTTGCATTTTTTGGGAAAAATTGACTATTGCTACACACTCATTTTATTTTCTAACTCTGTGCAAACAAAACATGAATAATGTTTCCAAATGGCCCAATGCTCATCTTTGTGTCATCCCTTAACTGGCCACTGGGGGCAGTGAAGCACAGGCATTCCTGTGACCTCGTGGTGAATGCAACAACACAGCTTATGTTGCAGCAGGCATATATTACCAGCCCAAACATATGCCCTTCTGACGCATGTTAAAATAACCACTGCTGGCATAACACATTACATCACATCTCTAAATAGTGTTGTACACCCAGAGTCCAGTAACAGGGGACTCCCTGCATGTATTCAGCTGAGTCCTGCGCTTCGACCACTCACTGTTTGAACAAATACACTTGGAAAGTTATCATCAATGTGACATTTTAACTATTTATTTGCTAATTATTTTGTAACAAACAAACACATTCCGCTTTTCCAAGGCATGTGTCATGTGGTGTGTAGGTTTAAAATAAGAAAACAGGAAGGTCATCTAAAAGAAAACACAGGAACTCTGGAGAACTCCGGAGAACTCCAGAGAACTCCAGAGAACTCCAGAGAACTCCAGAGAACTCCAGAGAATTCCAGAGAACTCCAGAGAACTCCAGAGAACTCACCATACTCCATACCAACAAAAACAAGGACAGACAATGAACCAAACAAAACCAGAGAGTATAACTATAAGTGAGACTAAACTAAACACAGGTGAGACTAATCAGAGATCAATGAGAACCACAGAGACAAAGTAGGACTAATTAAAGAGATAAACACAATGAACAACAGAACCGAACAGCATGTAACATAGCAATACCAGAATAGAAGGTGTTGATTTTGGACAGTTCCTTCTCACACGTCTGGAAGAATCTTTCCTCAAACTTGGCGTAGTAGCGTTTAACCGTGTCTTCATCCGTGACTGAAAGAGAGAAACAAACAGGTTACTCTGTGTTCCTGTTCATCTGTCATCGTTTCTTTGCAACGTTTTTGTTATGCTGGTTGAAAGTCTTTTCACATCCTGAGAGTATATATATATTTATATATATATATATCTGTATCTTCTGTGGAGGGCGCAGGAGCATCAAATGCTCATCCAATCATCGTATCCACACAGATGTACAGATGTAGAGTTACTACATTATCTACATTTACTGTTTTCTTAATGGAAGTCAACGTTTTCTGGTTTTCAAGTGAAATTCAGATACACTGAACTTTGTACAGCTCTATGTAGGAAAGACGTGTTTAAAGTATTTGTGTATTAATTTTACTACCGTTATTTCATTTAAGTATTTAAACATGATTCATCGCATCTCTTGCGTTCTCCATTATTCACTGATAAACAGGAGCTCAACAGTGTGTTTTTTGGCATTATTTCAGTGACTGCAATAGCTCTAAATCAGAAGTACACAGAAAAGCAGTTCTGTGAGATCAGCACACTTCATTACTCCTGACTGGAGAACCTACAGTCCTACACAATCAATTAACATAAGTGAAACCAACCCGTGCTGAACCCTCTCTATCCATCTCAGATTCTCTCTCTCTGTCTCTATCGGACCTTCTGGAAGGGCTCACATGAACATTACATTTTTCCTCCGGGTGCCTAGATTTACCAGAACAAACAGAGCCTCTGGATCAAGAGATCGGGCTGTGTATCGTTTCACCAAAAAAAGCACAGCAGGAAGTGGATCAATCTGTCTAGCATTTCAGACTAAAAATAGGAAGTTAAATGTTTCATTTTTCCACCTTGTGCCCGAATGAATTACAGCAGTGCAAGAAAAGGCAAAAACATAAACACCTGAGCACGTAAAAGGTTTATGAAGCAGGGAAAGAGCGAGGAGAGAGGAGAGAGGGAGAGCGCTGCATACATTGTCCAGATTGAGTGATATTATCTCTTATTAGAGAGCTACTGGTGGCGAGTGTGAACGCAACAATTTTTAGAGCGACAGTTGTATAGCCTCTCTCATTTTACAACCCACTTAACCAATGTAATGGCACCTCCGTGCTGTTTATCGCCCCTCTTCGCTCTGTCTGCATTGTTGCGGTTCTGCCGAACACAGGTGCGAGTTCCCGCGCCTCCTTATCTGCCCTGTACACACAGATTTCAATCATGGCAGCTGAATTAAACTGTACGCCTGGTAGCAATAAAGAGACAAGGAAATGCTCTTGTTGGAGGTTTTATGAGGGCCCATCATCCTGAGTAAATTAGAGGGGGGGGGGGGTGATTATTCGCTCTCGCCGACACGCTCTATTAAAAGGCTAAAGTGAGTGGGCGGAATTGCAGGGGGACGGCTGTGTGCTGGAACCTGTTCAGCAGCACTGGTGCATGCTGGGAAATAGACACCAAGTGGGCGCATGAAACGCAGCACATAAAAGCGTCTCACAACCACCAGTCTGAGACCCCCCCTCCCACCCTTGCTAGGTTCACGCGGACCCTCTGAGATAAAGGAGACCCCTTGTAGCAACCCCAGCCTCCATCTCACTCGTCTGCCTCAGTCCCTCAAGCCACAATTAGACCGACCAATCAGAAAGCTTCTAGAGGGGGGAGATTATCAGCAATTCGCATGAAAGTGTCTAAGCAGCATCAGTTTAAATAACACGCTGCAGAGTAAGCAAGAGCCAGAAGCTTTTTAGATGTCTCAGTGCGGATTGATTCAAAGGGCCGTGCAGCCAATCGAGAGAGTAAATCTTGGTTTTATTAAGGTTGTGTCTGGGGGGGAGGGGGGCAGAGGGGGGATTCCCGGCACCATGCAGACAGAGGGAGTGCATTAGGAAGTGTGGTGGACGACACAGATGGGGTGCAAAATGGACGGTGGGATATGAAATCCGAGTCGATCGGAGATCTGTCACAGATTTGGCCCACCAAAACGACCCAGTGAAATTCAGCTCATTGTCTCTGTGTCTCTGTGTTCTTGCTCAATTTTGCCAAGGCAGCCATAAATGTACTTACGTGTTTTAATAGAAGCACAATATAAATAAAAACAACCAAATAAATAAATAAACATCAATAGATAAATCATACTATTACAAACATGAAAGTGTTTTCAGAATGTATGCACCTTCATGTTATTTCACAACTGTATGACATATCCTGGATGACACAGGAAGATATTTTGAGAAATGTCTCAGTGGTTTTGTTCCATACATTGGAAGTTAATGGATGCCAGTTTTGTTTGGTTATCAACGTACTTTAAAATATCTTTTTTTGTGTTCCTCAGAAGCAAAAAGTCATACAGGCTTGGAAGGACACAAGTAAATAAGTAAATGACGGAAGAATTTTCTTTTTTGAGTGAACTGTCCCTTTTGTTTGTGACTTCAGTCCAGTGCACGAGCTGTCTGTGTTTCAATCGCACAACTGTTTCAACTTCTTCACTGTTTTTTGGAACGTATAACAGACCCTTCTGGTGGAACAACTAGAAAGTTCAATCTCAAGTCAGTGAGAGAAAAGTTCCAGTATAAAAGCGTTTATAAAGATACAGTTTGACCTTCATCCTTCAAAATGCATTACAAGAAACATTAAAATAATAAAGCCTGCATATTTGTTTGATGCTTAACTTTGTTTTCATCCTTTAACCATAATTAAGATATCGTAAGAGGAAAATCTGCCCCACGTCTATATTCTGACAGTGACCTGAATGTGAATGTGACCTGACAGTAAATGCCTGTAAACAAGACATGAATATTTGGGCCTTTATTTTGACTCTAACATGATCAGTCTGTCAGAGAGGCAGCAGACGGTATGTTCCTCTGTAACTGTGTTCGAGGTTCCTGGGGTGGAAACATGAAAGATAATCAGGGAAGACCACATGAGCATGGCCAGTCTTAACCCACTTCCTGTTGTTTCTGAATATACAGTGAACTTTAGAGACAATTAAAACTGGAGAAACAATTTTCATCAAAAACCTAAAAGTACTGAAGTTTCAAAAGAATATAAAACTGAAGAGACGGACAGTCAGGGACGAGACATCTGCGCTTAAATAATAACATGAAATACAAATTATTATTATATGATATATTATACTATTTTATTTTATTTGTTATATTATTAAAATATAACTACAAATGTTACTTAAGGTATCATCACCTTATCTTCACATTATCTCTCAAATCACAAACACATTTATTCAGAAGCTCAGTCTGAGCAGTGTGTTATTCTGAAGTTCATTTTTAAAACATATCTCTCTTTCGCTGACTCGCTGAGCGTCTCAGCTGTGAAGGTTTATCAGCTCGGCTCAAACTCAGACCGAGATGAGACATCAGAAACAGCTTCATCATGCTGTGAAGATTTCTCAACATCTAACTTGCAGAAAAGTTTGAAAGGTCACTGATAAAACATCCACTGGAGATAAGTCTCGTTAGTTTAGCTCTGATACGTCTTCTAAATGCCGTGCGTCTGGGTTCACCATGAGTGTAAATGTCTGCCATATTTATTTAACATTTGTGAAGACCAATAATGTGTATGTATATGTTTTGCACAGAGCCAAAAAAAAATTTCCTTTCGCTGTTAAATTAATACTGTTTCAAATCCAATTTTTAATGGTAAAATAAAATTAAATGTTGCCTTTTTAGCTTCTTTGAATGAATCACAACAGAAATTTTCTAACTTGGCGTGCGTTTACAGCTAAGAGGAGTCTGTGCACCAGCTGGACCAAAGAAAGATTATTCTTGCCTTGTTTCAGTTAGTTTTCTTCAGATGTAAAGTTTAAAACCGTTAGCATGCAGACAGGTTTCCTCTGTGATGTTACAGAGCTAATGTCACCTTTAAAAAATGGAGGAACGAAGCTTTCAATTATCTACAGGCAGCGTGTCTGCAGGCTGAGGGGCTTATAAAACAAAAGACCTATTAATCTGGTCCCCAGCGGACAGACTCGTCTTCTGAATTAGCAGGGGTGTGTATTTTAACACCTCTGTGAGTCAGCGTGAGATCAGCCACTGAGCGGCATCTTAAATCCTGGAAATGTCACAGAACAGAGTCTTCTGAAAACAGGATTTGGCCTGGAGGAGCCTCGATATAACCGCAGAGGAAGAATATTCTTGTGCTGATCCAGGAACAGGGAGATAGCATGTGTGCATGTTGAAGAAAATGTAAGGCTTAGACTGCCAGCAGATCTAGATTCATAAAGCCAGTCCTTCAGAGACCTGCAGTGGGCATGAAAGACTATTGAAAACTTTTGGCAGGCCACTTACTGAATGTCATTGAAAATATAAAAAAAATGAAATTATGCTTGACTCATTAAAGGAGAAAAAGTCTAACACATGATCTTTTAAGAAAATACAATTTTAAGTAGTAAATTGTGAAAATCTACAAATTAACTTTGCTAGTGTTTATTCTGGCCAAGTATTATAGAGTGGACATTATGCCGATTGTCATAAGTCTATGAGAGACTGGGGAATACCAAGAAAGGCTTTTAAAATCCCAACGCAATTCTCAAATTTCATACTTGCTTTTATAATCATGTACTGGCTGCTCATGGGGCCAACAAACGATACAGAAGAGTGATTTTCTTAATATTTGACATGCAGAGTACTTAAAACTTTGGCAAACAGCTCCTTTGCTCTAGAGACTGCATCCTAGAGACTCTTCTCCTGGTATTTTGACTCTTCTCCTGGTATTTTAACTCTTCTCCTGGTATTTTACCTCTTCTCCCGGAACTCTTCTCCTGGTATTGTAACTCTTCTCCCGGAACTCTTCTCCTGGTGTTTTAACTCTTCTCCCAGAACTCTTCTGGTGTTTTAACTCTTCTCCCAGAACTCTTCTTCTGGTGTTTTAACTCTTCTCCCGGAACTCTTCTCCTGGTATTTTAACTCTTCTCCCGGAACTCTTTTCCTGGTGTTTTAACTCTTCTCCCAGAACTCTTCTCCTGGTTTTGAATTCAATATCTTACCATTTATAATTAATATATTTAAGGGCTGCACACGAGGTACTAACATATGATCTTCATTTTAAATTTTACAACCATTTAGAGCATTGTGATTAGCTTAATAAGCCGGTTAATTGAGTGATTACTCTTCTGGGTAACGAGTAGATGTAATTGCTTCAGGCAGAAGGACTAGTCTACAGTAAGTGGGTGGTTTAAATCATGTTATTAGTATAACAGACCCTGAATCTCCATTAACTCTCTCTCTCTCTCTATCTCTCTCTTTCTCTCTCCTCCTTAAACCTAAATGACACTGTTTATTATTAATGTCCTGCTTCAAGCACCTTTACACAGACAGTAACTCGTTTATGGATGGATTGCACTTTTCTCCAGACCCATTACATACTCACATCTCTATTAGAAACACTGAGGGAGAACAAGAGATCTGCGGAAGCTTTCTGACACGATTACAGTCGAATCCGGCACCTCCGGAATCAGATCCGGAACGTATTTTAGCGGATACCTCACGCACCTCTGAATGCTATGACCTGTTTATTACAAATAACACACTGTATCTACTGTACAACTCAAGGAAAGGAAACTAGATTACTCTGTCTACAGCTTCACTGATTTTAAAGGCAGGGTAGGTCATTTTCATTAAGCTGGTTGAAAGTCTCTTTACATCCTGTTAAGTCTAAAAATATTTACATAAATATATATATCTTCTGGGAAAGGCACAGGACCATGAAATGTTCGTCCAATCATTGCATTCGAATGTTCCAGTCTTGTTTTTCAGTCATGTTTCTGTGGGTCTTAAACTGTCTCACATCTACAGCGTTCTTCAATAACACATTCAAACAGAGGTTAATGAGATGTCTCACATTTCTGTCTCCACAGACCCTCAGAGACCAGCGCAAGACACACAGCAGCTGCTCCCTGCCTTCTGAAGACACTCCAGATCCGTGTGTGTGTGTGTGTGTATGTGTGTGTGTGTGTGAGGGACAGAAAACATGTGGTTGTCTGTTTGTTTTTCGATCTGCATGAGTTTCCATGAGATCTTCAAACTGCGAATGCGGCACAGAAGCTGCGTCTGAAACCACAAAGTGGTGCATTTAAAATGGTGCATTTAGTGGTGCATTTAGAATGTTTATTGCTGCACAGGGGCGTCATAAATGCAAGCAATAATGCAATAATGTTTAATAATTATTCATGTATATTTTATTGGAAAGGCACAAAATATTCGTATTTACCTGAACATTTTTAAAATATTGAAGGCGGCCCTGATCTGTGTTTACAGAAACGCATCTCTGACTGCACGCAGTTTAAAACACGCTTCACTCTTCTCTCAAATCTGTTTTCATCTGAAATAAAGACATTCCTCCAAACAGCAGTCTGATGTCAGCTGTGTTTGTGGGACTGACAGCGTTTTTATCGACCTGTCGCTAGGCTGCTGCAGTTACCTTGTAGCCATTAGCAACCACCCAGCCAATTGCTTTCACATGAGTGTGTGTGCATGCATGCGAATGAGCAGGTGTGTGTGTGTGTGTGTGTGTGTGAGCACACATTCCAGCATGTGTGTTTTGGAGTCAAGACCTGTAGCATTGCATCTGTGTGTGTGCGCGTGTGTGTGTGTTCTGCTTGATTCTTTGAGCGTGCAATGTTTTCTGAGTTTTCAATTTTCCGCTGGCGCCGAAGCAGAACTTGCATTTATCCTTGTACGCATTTCTGATATCCTTCAGCTTGGGCGGGTCGCAAACAATCAAAGAGAAAATAAATCAATGCAGCTTTGATTAGAAATGTCTCCAGCCTTTGTGCAGCATGGCAGCCACACTCATTGATTATGTAAATCCTGCGATCAATAACACACACTAGTTACAGCATCATTCACACAGCTGAAGACAGTGAGCCCAAATCTCCATTACAATGACTGTTCGGGAGACCAGATCATACAAACGAGACCAGAACTGGTGACCGGACAACACAAATGAGACCAGAACCGGTGACCAGACAACACAAATGAGACCAGAACGGGTGACCAGACAACACAAACGAGACCAGAACCGGTGACTGAACTACACAAATGAGACCAGAACCGGTGACCAGACAACACAAACGAGACCAGAACCGGTGACCAGACAACACAAACGAGACCAGAACCGGTGACTGAACTACACAAATGAGACCAGAACCGGTGACCGGACAACACAAATGAGACCAGAACTGTTGACCGGACTACACAAATGAGACCAGAACCGTTGACCAGACTACACAAATGAGACCAGAAATGGTGACCGGACCACACAAATGAGGCCTAAACCAGTGACCGGGTTCTGATCTCGTTGACCGGTTCTTGTGTGCTTTTGCTTCCCAACAAGTGTAAAAAAAAAGGCTCAATTAAAGTTTTTAAAGGTCCTGAACCACAAAAAACCTTTTAGCATTATTACACTACAGAGATACATCATGTTGGCTTAACAATGTCAGGGATTATGGGTAAAGCTCTGCGATTTTATTCATGTTTTTTGACATGTATTGGGCCCATCTAGTAATTGCTTGTGTTTTTTACACTGGTAATTACCAGAAGGCCTTTGTCTACCATGGTTACCATGGAGACCAGGTCATGTGACGAGCTGGAAGGGTGTGAACTGCACGTATGGGACCTGTGGGACATGTGTGTGTGCGCGCACATATTTATTCATTCCTATAAAAGCTCTTAGAGAGATGATGGGCGGGGTAACCCCCAGAGAGGCACCCTGCCCTCTCAGCCACACCCCCTCCACTCTGCCCCGCCCCCACCCTGTCTCACACTGAATGATGAATCACGAATAATCAAATAATCAAATATAAATAATAACACAATAACCTGAACCTAAAATGGTTGAACAATAATCAAAACCTAAAATGTACATTAGCCGTGCATTAGCTATGATGGTAAAAATATTAAAAAAGAACACGGCTGTTATTTGCAAATGGCAAGATTTATAGGTTGTTCGTGTGTTTGTGATGGAAGATCCGTCTATAGCTATAAATATATTTGTGCATATATTTATATATTTACACATACAAATAATCACACACAGTTTTTAATTGCATTCACCCTCAACACTGATCATCATTTTCTCAGGTGAGAACTGCTCTCAGGTCCCTTTAAATACCGCCTGTCATTAAAGAATAACAGAGACAGAGAAATGGAGAGAAACAGACATCCAGTGACCTGGGCTCCTATTTGCATAAACTGCTTTGCATGTAATTGTGTCGTGATTGGAGGAAAGCACAGTGTACACGCCCATGTAATCACTCCTACACACATCAACACTGTTCAGCTGTCTGTGTTCATACATCCACGCACACCACAGACACCTGGAGCACTTAAACTGATCTGAGACACACTTTACTTTACTTCAGCCATCACGTCACGTGTCCTAAATCACGGTCTGGAATCAGAACTAGCGATGCCTGACCTGCAAATAATAAAACTGTTTTGTGAACTGTTTTGAATTGTGAGCTGTTGAATTTTAGGTTGTAGAAACGTTTCGGTAACATTTCCATTAAGTAACAAAAACGTTTAAAAGGTAATTTTGAGAGATCTAGGAAAGTTCAAAGTGTTTTTTAGACATTGTATCAACGTTATTGCTTGGTTATCCAAACATTTCTTTATTCTGTAACATTTTTAAAACGTTCGACTAACTACTTAAGAATAACGTTTTTAATATATGATATATAACATTAAAGAAACATTTTAGCCAACAGTCTCAGAATGTTTTCTGTTTTGATGCAAAAGAACATTTACTACAACTTCAGGGAAATACCAAAATGATCAAATGTGACATGACTCTTTTAAAGCATTCATAAACTCAACACTAGTCCATTCTGCTAAACCACAGAGCCGACGACCATTACACATGAAAATAGTCCAAAAACAGTTTTATGTTCCAATGAAACTGCAGAGCGTGACTTCAGTTATGTGTGATGTGGACTCACAGAATGAAAGCACTGATTGGCTCTTGCCCTGGAGCCATGATATAACGTTAATGCCACGATCGTACCTATTGATCGCTCTGCTTGTAATGCAGACTACACACACACACACACACACTTGTTAAAGGCCTTACTCTCCAGAGTGATTTTAAATGAGGAAAGACCCCCCCATTGCCTGGGCCCAGATGGAGATTGTTCGCTGTCTAAACAGGGATAAATCTGGCTCATAAATTGGTAGATTGGGGTGTAGTGTGTATGTATGGGCGCGTTCCAAAAGGGAGCAGAGAGGCAGTAAAACCGCGGAGTGTGTGTGTGCGTGTGTGTGCTGTCTATCACAAGAATTCAATTATTTTTGTTGTGTTCCCACTGGACTAAGTATCATCAGGAAGTCCTTGAGCCAATCTGAGGTTTAATTAGATCAACGCGGAACTAAAGAATGAGAGATAGTTAGACTAACAAACAGGAATGACCGAGATCTACAGAAAGAATCTATAGTTTCTATAACGACTGTTTAACATACTGTAGCTTTCTTTGATGCATCTATATGAAGACATAACACAAATGTCCCCTTAAATCATGCCATTATTTAAGGCTATTAGAAATATATTTTATGTTTGGCAGACATTAAAACAACCAAACATTTTATACTTACATTAAATACATTACACAGATTAGAATAACAGAGACAAAGGCCAGAGCACACGAGCAATACCCTGGTAACCGGTCACAACACCTTAACAACAGCATAGCAACCGGCAACAACACCCTAGCATTGCGGCAAAAACATGCTGCGCAGGCAAGCGCCACTCGCGCTTTATTAAGAAAATGACACGTGTACGTTATCATCCTTTTACAAAACATCTAATTTAATTTTACTGTAGCAAATATTGCTAATCGCATCTGGTCTTAAATCTATAGAATGACTGTGGAAAAACAGAAGAGTGAAATAAAGATTAAATTCAGTTATCTCCGTCCGGCGCATCCGTTCACCTGCATTAATATGAGCAATCAACAGTGATTCATCTCACTCATGGGCGGACATTTCCCATCAACATGTGACACATACAGTCATGATGTGAGCTCCACCCTCTCTGTGCTACAGGTCAGAAGGTCAGACCTGCCTTGTGTATGTGTGTGTGTGTGTGCAAAGGTGTAGATAAAAGTGACAGATATGGTAGGAAATAAGTCATTTCAAACACTGGCCCTATAAGAAATAGAAGACAGACAGCGAGAGAGCGAGACAGCGAGAGAGTGAGACAGCAGCGAGACAGCGAGAGAGAGAAGGGCTGAGTATACAACAAACACACACACACACAGGAGATGAAAGTCAGGAGTTTGAAGAGGGCAGAGACCAGGCCTGTTCACTGACCTCAAAACAACTGTTTCATCTACACTGTTTCATCGATCAATAAATCCCTCTTTCCTCTCTTCTCTCTTCATCGTTTCCTGTTTCTTTGTTTCGTGTATGTACCTGCTCTCTATCAAACACATACACATATATATGTCATCAGGTGTACAGTAAATGACTTACAGAGTCATTTACTGTAAGACTCTATTGTTCTGCAATACAGTGCAAGCATCTCTCTATGACCAGAACCCATGTAGTATCAGACCCTGGTAGACTATGACTTCATTGTGTTTATTTACTGAATATAGAACACTGCACACTGGCCACTATTGTTATTTAGCTAGTGTGTGAAGCAGCATGTTTTGAGTGGCATCCAACCACCTTCCTGAAAACAACAGACATTTTTTCATTTACTTCTGTCTTTACATCAATCCACCCATCCATCCCTAAAACTGTGTTACCATGCAACCATCATCACAGAAGGTGTGGCTTACAAGGGGGAGGGGCATCGGATTCAATAAGAGAGATTAGATACACACTGGTTTATGAAAACATATCAAACTCACAAAAAAATGTGGAAAACACAAAAAAGTCATACAAAAACTGTATTTGATAATATAAGTGAAAGATGAATGTGAAATTACAACCACAACGACAAAACAGTTTCTAAATTAGCAGTAGGAAAACTCCCAAAGGATGTCTAGGGAATGATTTCCCCCCTAAAACAGGATTGTAATTTCAAAAATGAAACTGCCAGGTGCCGTAAGTGTCGCCGTGGGGCCCCGTGATGTGAAACAATTCTCCTAATGTCACAAACTGAATCAGCGAGTTGATTCTCGTCCTCTGGGCCTCGGATTTCCTCGGCGACCGGACGCTTCACGAATGTTATCTGCAAGAAGCACTCTCTACACGTTCTCAAAGCTCTCCGCAGCTGGAACGATGCCAAGCCTTTCACATCGAATTAACACCGCGCCACAAAACCCTGAGCTTAACCCTCGCAAACAAACAAAACAAAAATTAATAAATAAATTAAATAATGAATGAAAAGCAAGAGCCAGCATTCAGTTCAACTCTGGTTTGCATGCTCTTTTTCCAAACATGGCTGATGTTGCTCACAGTCCTAAAAAAGATGCCTCACAATGTCATAGAGGAACCATTTTCAACACATGTAGAACCTTTAGAACAACACATGTAGAACCTTTCTGTTGCACAATAAGTTCTCTGTAAGGTTCTTTAGACTAACAAAAGGTAGAAGTAAATGGTTCTTCGGGGAACCATAAATGGTTCTCCTATAGCATCACAGTAAAGAACCTTTTAAAAACATTGATTGTTAGAAGTGTAGGTAAAATAAGTTGGCTCATTTCGACACGTACATACAGACCTGTGACTTACTATACGGCACAGATCTGAATTCTTCTGAAAATGAATGGCTAGTGAATGTGTAGAGTAAATTTACATACACAATTGCATGTTTCGCACAATTGCACGTACACAAATTGTATGTTTTTGCTACAGGTGTCACAAACTTTACTGCCTGTAAAGGTGAAATATATTCTAACCAACTCACCACACATCATCAGAGCCCCATCCACACCAAAGGTGTTATTAAAATGTCAACGTTTAATAGTGAGAATTAGAGGTTTGTTTAAACTGCTTTCCCTAAATATATTTACATTCAGGCAGATGATTTTATCCAAAGCGTCAGTGTACTCAAGCTATACATTTAATCAGTGCATCTGGGATGTGTTCCCTAAGATTCAAACCCACAACTTTTGCGCTGCTAACACAATGCTCTAACAGTTGAGCTACAGAAACACATGTTGCATTAGTAAAAAGTAATTAGTAAATATATACATTAGTAAAAGATTATAATAATGATGATGACCGCCTTTACCAAGTAGCGCTAATAAGTTACAGCATTGATTTCGAGTCTAATCAGCAACATCTAACAGCATCGGAAAAACAGACCGTTTTCCTGTTACTGTACAGCAGTCGAAGGCTATAAAGACAGCGACAGTTATGGCTAATTTTACGAAAGCTCTTTGCTTTTGTTGCTAGAATTTGCATAATTGCAGCACTTATCACGGCATCGCACGGAGAGTGAACGGTTTCGCCCAGAAAGGACTGTCGGCATGGCAACAGAGGCAAGGGTTCAGCGGGGACATGATCAGGTCTCGGCGCTGGAGGTGGAGAAATGGGCGGAGATCACCAGATTACTTGTTAAGAGACATGCGAAACCAGACGCTAAGGTGCCGCGCTGCAATAACAGTGACGAATTCAAAAGAAACTAAAGCATGAAATGAAAGAATACCACAGTTACACTCCACATTGTTATACATTCAAAACTTCAACAAGTTATGCTAGTTAAGTTATAGTTAGTTAAGATGATTATAACAAGGTAAGTTATAATTACAATTCACAATTTAGTTGTGTTACATGTGTGTGTGTGTCTGTGTGTGAGTGTGTATACATTTACATACATTCAAACAATATGAAATATATAACATATATTTTATATACATGTGGTCACTTACACAGCTGTCTTTGCGAGGACCAGTTTGAGTTTAGTGGGGACAGAGTACACATTGGCTGGTTCACCCCTTTAAAGGGCTGTTTGAGGGCTTATGGTTAGGTTTAGGGTAAACGTTAGGGTTAGTGAAGGTTAAGGTCAGAATAAAGGGCTAGAGATTGCACTGTGTTAATGAATGTTCTCATAAAGATAGCTGTACAAACACGTGTGTGTGTGTGTCTAAAAAACATTACTGTTAATGTCATGGGGACATTTGTAGGGAACAAGTGGTTCCCTGTCAGAACGAGACATCTGTTCCAGTGAACTGCTGGACAGTTGGCCGTGATCCGTGTCTGACCCAGAGCTCATACTGAGAAATAATAAACAGAGTTTATAGCAGCCTGTAGAGCACTGAGTCATCTATCCAGACCACGACTCAAACGCCAGAACCTGGATCTCTGTAACACAACACACTGCCGGCATATATGATACCCATCCAGAGAGCAAAACACGACATTAAAAAGTGCTTGATGCCTGATACACACAAACCACACAGCAAACACAAACACGTACAGCGGGGCTCCAGTGCAGCGTGTTTCAACACGCAAACAACACGTCAGTTTTACAATGTGATTTATGTGCAAGCAGAACAGATATTCATCTGGAAGTGATGCAGAGTAAACGGGGTCAAATCAACAACTCATTCCCTGATCTACAGTCATATTGCCCAGGCACACACACTTATTAATTCTGCTGCTAACTGAAACATCATATGGCCATGTTGCTGTAGGAAAGATCTTTCATGGCTTGTTATCTAGAAAATATACAAGACTGATGGAATCCATACTGTATCATCAGACAGGACACTAAATGGAGATAGAGAGAGAGATAGAGAGAGAGAGTCAGGTAATAGCTGTAGGAGGACGGTTGCCTCTTTCTTTTTTACAGCACTTAGAATGTCATTCATTTTCAAGGCCACTTGTACAATATGTGAAACTGCTGTTACCAAGCAACGCTCCTGAGTGCCTGGATACTTACAGTAGCTCTCCATCCATCAGCCAATCAGCAATCAGTGCTGACAGCCACAGTCCCGGAGGAGCCAATGACCTTTTAATCCGCCTCCGCTGCGTCGCTACCTCAACAGTGTCAGCACACCTGTATAGAGTTCATGTAACACAGCATCCATCTAAATATCTAACTCCCAGTTTAACCATCCATCAATCTGTACATCCACCCGTCACCCATCCATCTATTCCTCTGCAATCAAAACACGGCAGCTTTCACACAGATTAGAAAACAAACTGACATGGACGAACCTCTAGTGATGTTTGCCTGTTATCAAATGATCCTTCAAAATATCATAAAAGTCAATACTTTCGAAACCTGGCACAGAAAAAATTTTGAACTGAAAAAAAACACAATCCCAATATAATCCCAATATAATTCTAATCCGATTCTAATTTCAGCCCAATCAGACTGATGTCAATAATAAACAAACTCATTAACACTGAGAGATTATAATCTCTCTGTTTGACTTGGTCATTATAGTTAAACAATTGCTTGAACTTCTATCTAACAGAACGCAAAAAAACGTATTTATGAATAAAACAAATCTAATCCAACACAGCTATTTTATTATCTCTGCAACTCAGTAAATGTCTTTCCCCAAAACGGAGAAAACCCAAAAAGTAGTCAGTGCAAATATAGTGCATGACTAAAACCCAATTTCTCATCTTCACCTTACCCTCAGAAATGTCATGTGAGCGATTATACACAAGCAGAGATCTGAGATCTTCAGATGTGTTTTCTCTGTACTCTGACAGCCTCTGCTGCACAGCATTAGCACAGTAAACTGATCTTCAAACATTCTGTGTGATGTGAACTTCAGCATCGTTTGATCTTCTAGGTAAAAAGGGAATCAGAGCTTTAGCGTGTGTGTGTGGGGGGGGGGCTACTGTCTCTTCTGTCAGTACTAGCTGTATAAGATCTGAAACATTAACACAGACGCTGTGTTAAATTACAATATTAAAGCACATCACGCCAGTACAGCAGGTGAGACGTCGTCTGCTGTCGAGGGGTTTTATGAGGAGATATGACCACCCCGCTCACCTCAGGGCTCATAAACGCTGGGCTAAGTGTTGTGTCAATAGTCTGACCAGAGGACATTCATCTCAACCAAAGTGTCTTGGCTACAGATCAGTGAATGAAAATACATAACCAATCATATGAGAGAAACCTAGACTCAAAGTCTCAGTACAGGCGGTAAAAAACAGAAACTGACACTGTGGACTATATATAACATCAAAGATTTGATACAATTAAAGGTAGGGTAGTCAGTTTCAAAGTGGCTAGCAATAGCAAGCTAGTTTTGAAAGCATAAGATCCCATCCTTCGTTCAGAGCGCTCTCCAAAGCCACGCCTCCTCCAATAGTGAGCGGAGATATGTAAATACATAGTGTGACAGGCAAGTAAGACATCCTATCATTGCATTCTGACCGAAAGCAATGATTGGATCAACATTTTATGGTCCTTCACCCTTCACAGAAAAAGAAATATAAAACTATATTTGGACCACGTCACCTAGTGATTGCTATCAGGATGTGGAAAGACTTTCAACCAGCTGAACAAAAAATGTTTTCTGGAAAAGATCGCCTGCCCTGACTTAAACCTGGCCAAACCAGAATTCAGAATTCCAGATCTGGTTTGATAATTTATTAAATATGTGCAAAAGGAAGTTTCCTGGAGTTCTGTGGATTTGACAGACTGGGATGTTTACACAGTCAGGTATGAACCGTCTGCTGGCGAGTGATAAGGACTGAACCCAGTGTTGTTGTTCATTGAGGACAGTAATAAAGTGAGGAACAGAACGGCTCACACAGGACCGTCTGAGCGCTTTCTGAGACGTACTGATACGAGACGATGCGGCCCACAGTAATGGATTAACAAACCATGAAATACCAACTTTCAGACACACAAATGATTCATTTGCCCTTTCTAATTCTTTCTCTTTGTTTCTCTCTCTCCTGACATATTAGGCATGTTTTACAAACTGGGTACAAAACAGAACCTGAGAAAAAAAACATATTTTTCTTCTCTAACAAACGGTCAGTAACAGGGACACGGGGGACTTAACTGTCAGAAAATATTGATCGTTAACCTCAGCATGAGTACTAAATATTATATGACTACATTCTATTTCTTTTGTATGAGGTTTGCAGTTTTTGCAACCCTGTCACTGAAAACTGGGACACGTCTAAATACAGTTTGAAATCCCTGATTGAAATATTTTAGCAATGAACATAAAAAATAACAATATATGTTTTCTGACCTAAAATAAAATCTATTGTAACACTTGAACTCAATTTGAACGAACATTCCAAACTGGATCGCAAACATCTTTCAGACACTGTTTAGATCATCCTTATAATACACAGAAATACACCCCCTCCTTCTGTTACTGAGTTAACCATAAATTAAATCATCTGCTCACTGTTTATCATCCAGTCCAGATGAGGTGACAGTTCTATAAAAACAGTCACTCCCCAAAACTGCTTATATGTGGCGAGACACATGACACAATATAAGGGACAGTCTGGCTTTTCTGAATTTGACTTTGCCGGAACCACTGTGGAAGATACACAGTTCAATGAAATATTCATCATTACAAACACAAGACATTACCCACGAATCATGAGTGAAGCTGATGACTCGGTCCAATTTCATGACGAAATTACTTATTAAACATGTAAACACAAAGGAAAAATAAAGTCTTTTTGGATTAGCACGGTGTCCTTCAAAGACAGAAACCTGGTCAGAAGAAGGCTCTTTTAAGACCAAAGTCAAACAGCACTACGAGATCTGAAGGTATTTTAACTGGCAAAAAAATCAAAATGACTTTAAATGCACGGGAGCCACCCAACTAACAGTTCTCTAAACATTCTCTTAAAGTTATCAAAAAGGTTCTGGCAGGAACATTAGTAGAATTTTTGTGTTGCTCTTAAGTTGTACAGTTTAAATAACGTTTAATTTGCTGATTTGCAAGGAAGCTTCTGTTATTCATTTGAGACCACTGCTGTCATCTAAGTGTTTTTTAACGAGCTTTGCTTCTGAATGCAGATTTTGTCACATCTACATATGCAATTAAACACATGGCAGTTTTCAAATGTACATACACTGTACAGTAATAATATCAAAAACTTCATTCATGACATCATATATAATATCCAGTGTATGTGTAACGCGAGTGTCAGGTGTAAAATTTCCAACAACTGGGAAGAAAACAATCAAAGATCAGATAGATAAAGAGGTAACATTCAATACTGTATGATATAAGATAAGCATCTGTTACTGTGGGTTTGGACAGAATAACCAGTATTAGATAAGAAAAGATTACTGTGTTAGAGCAGGAGACTAATTTTAGCATTGCTAATCAGCAGGGTTGTTTTTTCTATCTCTCTCTCTCTCTCTGTGGGAACTAGCATGAACCTTGTTAACCAAGATTCCCAGAAGGCATTTCTGTAACAGCACTTCAGGTGATGGTGAAAGTCTTCAATGCTGCATATGAACCCACACAACTGCTACCAAACCGGCCAATGGGACGTTTCCAATGAAATTTTACAGGTGACTTATAACACATGAGCTGAGATGGACAGTTATTGTGTTGTGTCATTGTTGTACTTATGTTGCTAGAGTACAGACACATCCTGACTGCCTGCTGCATAGAAAGACAGACTCTATACAGAAATGCTGCTTTCGGTTTGATTCGATTATAAACAATTTTGCAGCTTCATTGAACAATACAACATTGACTCTTGATATTTCACATTTTGTAATGCCTCACGCGGCACAAGAATGTTATGTTTCAAAACAAAAGAGACGCTCAAGGGCGAGAAAGTCACATCTCAAACCATTCCATTCTATTTATTTACCCACTTTTTCATTCTTTAACGTTTAGTCAATTCTTATATTTATCATTTTTTGTGAATAACAGAGACACTGCTGTATAAACATAAAAGGCAAAAATGGACGGCAACGAAAACAGCTAGTTTAATTAGACTTGCCTGCCGGACACAATAAATAGGTCATTTCAGTCGCGGCAGCAAAATACAATAGGTCTATTAATTGTGACAGCAGCCTTGTTCAAATGAAGATTTGCATAAATCATGCATATTCATGTTCTTGTAGTTCTCATTATTAAATGATAAGTCATTAACAGGATTTATTCTCATTATATTAAGTCAGATATAAAGGTCATAGCACCTCGTTCACCTGTTACTGCAGAACAGTGTTTGTGTTTTTACGCAACAACATTTTTCATGACTAGCGGTCATAAATAATAATAATATACTAAATTACTAAACACAAGAGCTCTGACTCTAAATTCTGACTTTGAAGCCAATGAAATACAGTTAAAGCTACAATCGGTAACGTTTTGTAGTCAGAAATAAACAACAGTTATAGAGCAAGTACATAACAGATGAGTGTTCAACACGATCTTCTTACCTTACAGAAGTAGTAATTAAAAAAATAAAAAAGTTAATAATACGTTTATAATGATGATTTCTAATTTGAGCAGTCGGGTCTGATTTCTGATAAATTTTAGTTTCATTTGACTTTAACGTGTGTTAATACATCGAAAAAAAAAACCTGCAATTTGATGTTCAAACAGAGGTGGCGCGAGAGAGCAAAAGTTAGAGATTTAAACGTGCACTTCTAACCAAACAATCTATTAATGCAGCATGACTCTCCATAGCTGAGCAACAGCAAACAGCCAACAGTCACGATAATAACTTGGCAGACGATCTATCTAGTCCTTTAATTATTAGCTGTAACTGTTTATCGAACAATGCTGTGTTTTATCACAGATGACTCCGCCCCCACTCAGCTTAACATCAGATCTCTCCTTTAATCTTTTCTGCTCCTCCCCTGAAGATCCAACCATTGCCTCTTCTCTCCCTCCCCAGGGGTTACATGGACCATCTGTATATAGTGTGAGAGACGCTGGTGTTGGATGACAACGAGGTTACAGTGGTAATTAGTGATTATTAATACTCATCTCGAATACATTACCAGCAGTCTGTGCATGTGCTGAAATATACATGCAACCTCAGGCAAGATTATGAGATTGTAAATGATGGATAATTACTCATGATTAAAGAAATACAGTCACTCACCAAAAACTCTTTCAGCAGATACCGAGATGATCTTTGAGTGATCTATTAATAATAGATAAAAAAACATTTGGCTTGGTGGACTGTAGCAGACTGTAGTCTGCTTGATTCAGATTCACTGCTGATGTTTTAACTAACAAACAAAAGCTGGTTTGTTGAGCTACGATGGCTTTAAAGTTGCAGTCTGAATGTTTGTCTCTCTATCGCCATCTCTGTTTAAAACATAAAATTGCCGGTTACACTACGTACTTTTCATTAAGTCAAATGAAGCCAAACTGATATTTCCTGGGAAATCAGACCTGACAGCTTAAATTATAAATCATTATTATACACTAACCATTTAGAATTAGAAAAGGTATGTAGATCGTGTTCTAATAATCTGATTTTTGTTCATTTTTAACCCAATAACATTATGAATTGCAGCTTTAGTTTACATACTAGTTTAAATCTAAAACAACCGTACATAAACACTGACTAACCAAAGGTGTTTACAACAACCATAAAAATAATACAATTACAGAATAAGACAATAAAAATCTTAGTGGGTGTAAATAACACATCTGGTTAACTTCATCTGGTGGATGCGCAGATGTCGTTTTATTTCTAATCCAATACAGTCATTATAAACGGGGATAAAACGCTGAGGTGTGCCAGCGTCTCACATCTTCTACTTTGTGAATAATTCATCATTTAATATAAATCAAGCTGACCGGCAACAATAACCATCAATAATTTATACAGACCCTTCCTCAGTGTGTCTGGCTTTTTCACCGAGCTTTTATGTGATTTATAATCAGAAAACTCTTTAAGAGAAACCATTTTTAAGACCTTTGATTCAGTGGTAATACACAATGGTGATCCTCCTTATGTAAATCTGAATGGAAGGCTTGTTTTTGTGAACTTAATGTTATTAAGTTTGCTAATGAGAGATGCATTGTGGGTGTTTATGAGTGAAGACAAGAGCTCCAGGACTTTTCCTTCCTTCCTGTGGTGTCAACCAATCCCGGTCAATGTCAACAGAGTCTCACCGGTTTGCTCTGGGCTACAGCGTGGCATAAAAAGAATCCAACACACCATGGGAATACACACACACACACACACATACTGAACACACACACATACTGAACACACACACATACTGAACACACACACACACTGAACACACACACATACTGAACACACACACATACTGAACACACACACATACTGAACACACACTGACCCAGGGGGGCAACACTCAAATTAAACCCACCTGCCCTGGCTCTCAAAGGCACCAGTATATATTTAGCCCTTATAGAAAAGTACAATATTTTCTGTACTCTATTAGATACTCAGCTACGGGGAACATTCTCAGAACGTTTTCTTAAAAGTTCTCTCAATGTTATTCCAAAATGTTCATGCAATAATGTAGACAATATTAGCATTATATTGGCATCTTAATTTAGCATCTTAAATGTTATTCTTAGGTTGTTAGTAAAGTGTTTTAAAAACATTACAGTACAAAATTTAATTACAGTTTGAATAACCTTCTTATAACCAAGCAATAACATTAATACAATGTCTAAAAAATGGACCTTTTGAACATTCCAAGAACATTCAGAATGACATTTTAATGTTTCTGTTACTAATACAAACGTTAGGGAAACATTCTTACAACCTAAAATTGTCAGCAGAATAAGTCCATAACAAAATAGGCCAATAATAGATAACTAACAGGAAACAATTAATAATTTGAGATTCACATTTATGCTTCACAAGTATTTCTTAAAAAATTGGTTTATCACAACAGCCCATCAAAATGTAAAACCAATTCTGTGTTTTAACCTCCTCAGGATGACCTCCGTAGAGCTGAACAATTTCCCCACATTGCTTTTGAGGGGTGCTGGCACCTGTGAACTCCCTGGAGAGAAGGACCATTAGAATATAGATTAAAGAGGAATGTGTTGAAGACAGCAGAGCTCTCCGCAACACAATCTGTTCTGCAGAGACACCACAGACAGATCAACCAATCAGATCACAGCTAGCATAACGCAAGTGGAGATGCTGAAGAACACAGTCTGTCCGCTAATGCAGTGATGGATGTTCTGTGTTTGTTTATGACATTAATTATGAATGTTTTATTGTTTATTTCAAACTGAAGATTGCTAAAAAACGGCGAGATGGATCCCAACAAGCGTGTCTGACTAGTGCATGTTTACGAAGATCAACGATTTGAAAATGCAAAGATAGACGGTGATGCAAAGCTGCAAGTTAACGGTTTCAAATTACATTTGTTTTGTAAATGCAAACAAGAGATCACAGCAAACAAGACCCGGGCAGCTCAACGAGAGGAAAGCGTGTTTTTGAACGCGTAGCAGAAGCTTCAAATACCTGAACATATGGTAACACAACCACCTATAGCTTCCTTCAGACCTCCTCCAGTAGACGCTGTGTGTGTGTGTGTGTGTGTGTGTGTGTGTGTGTGTGAGCATATAAATGATAGGGAAATTACAGGACAAAACAAACATTACAAAGTTGATTTTCTCTATTATTATATTCATTTATTATTATATTGTAATAATATTTATATATTAAAGATATATAGCAACAGAAGAGTAAAACAAGCAGTGGGATTGCTAAAAAAAAAGACAGAGAAAGACAACCAATGCATACACACACAATTACACACATATACACATTCATAGTCTTGGATTTTTGAGGTTTGTTGAAATGTTGATGCATTTATCATGCAATAACTGACTAAAAATAATTGATATATATTCTATATAATGACCCTTTTTATTTAGATTTCGTATAAGCATGTGCTAATTCGTAACGGTATATTTGTCCATTTAATTTACAGGCAACATTCTGTGGCTTCTGCAGATTGAAAAGGGAGTTGATGAATTCATCACACGCTGTCTTAGATCTTTAAAAGCCTAAGAACACGTTCTCAAATAAGACCTTGACTCCCGCTGCCCCCCATAACCTTCTGTCCTCCCCTCCCCCTGTGCTTCCTACATACAACCCCCCCGCCACACACACCGCACCACACTGCACACACACACACCGCACACACACACACACATCACTAGACGTAACTCACAGATGAATAATAGATAGCCAGACTTTCATCTCTCCTGTATTTGAGGCTCTCTGCTCTGAGGCCATGAAGATGAACTGCATTTAACATGAGATGAGGGATTCTTCCACAGACTGACTCCATCTCTGTTTGACCGTCTGTCTTTGTGCTAGTTTAACCTGCTGGGAGCAGATTTGAGACCATTTGTCCTGCTCTGAGATATCTCACCATGTTATAAAAGAAAGAGGTTCATATTTTCGAACTATTTTTCTAACTATTTTTCTTTACAATCACATATTTTCACTGCACACGTTTGTAAAGGTAAAGGTTTGTTTTTGTGATCTTTGATCAAAATGTAATAATTGTCAATGCTTCTGAAACTCCCTTTTCCTCTTTATGCTGACTGACCAAAGACACACAAGTGGGGGGAAATTTAATTTGTTAAGTGTCACTAAATCAAATCCCTGCAGAAATAATTTTTATATTCACAACATTGATGACAAACGTAATCCATGTTCTTGATCCATAGTCGTTTTGCTTCGGTTGCTCTACCAAGAATATTTCTGTGTCATGCACAATTAGCAACTTGCTCCAATTCTGAGTGGCAGCTCATAAAAAAGTTCATCAATAATGCAGAGTACTGGGAGCTCGGCATCGCACTGGTTCTGCTGAGCCACTGGCCCCTTCTCGCTGGCCCCTGCGTGGCCTCGTGTCCTTAGGCCAGCGCAACTGGGGAATGGAGCATTTCTCGAGCGCTCTGATCGGATCTGTGCTAATGAGAGAGGCTACACCTCCACACATGTGTCAGATAACAATAACAAGACCTCTCACCCTTAGGACAGTCCAATAATGTCTGTCAAAACAACTGGCTAAAACAAGATGGAGGCAGAGCTGAGAATACACCTCCACAACACAGAGAAGTTGGATGAAGGTGGGAAGGGAGATTCTAGGGGAGAACTTTAAGAATATTAGCCAAAGCTATCAAAAACGATCTTGAGGTAATGTACATTTTTAAACATAATTTATAATATATCAAAAACATTATTCGTAAGTTGTTGGTGCAATGTTTTAAAAAGTTACAACATTTTTTAATAATGTTTTTATAACCAACCCATTATGTTAATACACTGTCTTAAAAAAACTAGACATTTTTAATGGCTCTAAAACGTTAAAATTTTTTGTTACTTAGAAATGTTACGGAAACATTCTTATAACCTAAAATTGTTAGATGCTAATTATTCTGCAACACTTTCTGTTAGTGAATCGGGCTGCACATCCGTTGTCTTTAAAGACTTTGAACTGCGGGTAGACTGGTCAGTACAATAGTTTACTATAGTTTATGGTCAGTACAAAAGTTTACTCACACCCGATTAATTAGAGAATAAAAGCAGGGGAAGAAAAGACAAACGTAGTCTGATCTTGTTTAAATATGCGTGTGTAGAAATGCATTGTGGTCATCTGGGCATCTGAACGAATGTGTGTAAATAATAGAAATGATAATTAAAAGACTCTAAACCAGACTGGACAATTTAGTCCATTGTAGTGTGTGTGTGTGTCCATTGTTTGCTCTCTCAACAGGCCTCAAACTGCTCACAGCTCCTCATGGCCACATCTCAGCACACACGCAATGCAATCAATAGAAAAAATACAAACGCCAATTAAAATTTGGATACAGACAGACAAACAGACACAAACAGAACACACACAGGCCCCACTGCAGGCCCACAGTTCACACTGCAGCCCGATATGGTTGTCCTCCTGTTAAATCTCTTTAAATCTCTTCTGTACACACAGAGTTTGGTTATAATTATAATTTAGATCTAAAATATATTGTGGTCAAAAATAGCCAGTTTGCAGTTTAAACTACAGGCATCCACGATTCTTCTTTACAGCCGTTGCTATGGTGATCGCTATGTCAACCATTCAGGAGTGACTCCGGTTTTCCATACACACAGGAAAAGATCATTAGGAGTATTCACTCCTGTATTTAAATGTGATTATTACTTCACAGTTCATATGTGAGCACAGATACACACAAGGTCACACGGTCTCTCTGCTGCAAGTCTATCTCATCCTCTATATCTATACTAGAGGGTTTCTTATTGTCCCTGGAAAGATCCTGTCTCTCTCTCTCTCTCTCTCTCTCTCTTTATCTATTGGATTACTGGAGGTCTGCCCGAACAGACAGTCAGCCAGGAGCTCGACCTATACAGCAGATGATGATGCACACAATTGCTTTTCTGCCTGTATTGATCCAGAGTCATTAAACCTTAAAGGCTTTGGGATTCAATGAAAATGGATCAGGAATCTGCACATACAAAGGCGGAAAAAAGGACATTTAAAGTCACCATGAAATCATATATTATTGCAGTGTTTGTTATAAATGATTTATCCGTGCACATAATTTTTTTTATTCATGTGCCCTTGTAATTTTTTATCAAAATGTCAGTCTGACGGCTTGGGCGGAGCCAAAGCTGGTAACCACTCCCCTCTAATGCTCTAACGGTCTGTCTGCTGCGAGCTTTGAATCGCCTACTTTTCTACAGCCAATCTCCCAGTGCAAAAAAAACAAGCCACACCCTTTATTTATTCATTTTACATGAACAGAAATTTTGACCAGGGGTGCCCAAACTTTCGCACGCCACAGAACACTGACATACAGTCAGCTGCAACTTCAAAGTAATTAGATTTTCAGATTCAAGGAATTCCAATTCATATTCATTTCTACATATGTGCATCATAATTTGCATTATAATATTCATAGATATAAGCCTATTTTTGTCAACTACCTCAGCTGTTGACATTGTGCCTCCTCAATAAGTTTACTTTTCATGTAATCCAGTTATGCAGAAACGCCTCTGGCTTCAGCACGTAACAGAGCTGATGAATAGCGCTATGGGTCCTATAAATTCAACTCACTGTTGTCTATTACTGTACTTATTGTTTGTAAATCTCAAGTAATGCTCAAATTAATCTGATTTAGCTTGATCTCAAGCGGTCTGGCAGAGGAAGAGGAAGAGAGAGAGAGAGAGAGAGAGAGAGCAATAGGTTGAAAGCTGTCCATCTAACGCTCATATTTCCTTCACTACCGACACAGCTTTAATTAAAACAGCCGGGCTGAGACAACAGCCGCAGTGCAGGTGAAATACCGCATGAGACTCTACATCCATAACAGGCTTAGAAAGGCACTCACCTCAATTAGATCTAAACAGATGAGTTTCAAACTTGAACGCTAAGCTAAAAGGCAGGACTACACTGTTCTGCTAGTGCTGTGTATCATATGACATATATGTGAGTATAGGAAAACAGTTTAAATGATTTTGCCAAGTAAAATGTGTCTCATTTCTATTCAATAAACATGGATCTAACCTTTATAAAAAGGTTGATAAGCATGATATACAAGCCCCTAATCCTAACCTTAATCCTACAATCTGATTGGCTGATGGAAAAGTTGTTCCAGGCCAATAGTTATGTTGCTTCAGGAACTTGGTTAAATCACGTTCACCATCCCTTACAGAAATACATAATGTTTACTTGGGCAGCAGCTTTGACCGGCACAATACTCAAAATTGATTTCCAATAAACGTTGTCGTTATGTGGCATGTTGCTACACTAATACTCTAAAATAACAAAGATTTAAACTAGACAGATTTTTTTAAATTGAATTTATTTTATACTTTACGACAAGTAAAATATTTACTATCAACATTCGTCTTGCCTCTGTCCTCCATCTTGGATGATTGTTTTCACTGCGCTCATCGCAAAGGATTATGGGATTGTCGCAACAGTTACGTGCAATGCTACCTCATCATGTGTGTCTCGTAAAAAAAGACTCTTTCATCTCTTTAAAGCTGGTTAAAAAAGGTTTTGCCAACTACTGACTCAGTGAATTTACAGTCATCTTTTACGCCCCACCTTTCCGAGAGTTTGTAAATCGTTCATGTACTTCAGTCCCATTGGGGACCTCAATTGCTCATTTCCCTGCCTGAATACTTTAGCATACATAGCTAAACTGTGTTCCTGGCAGACTGCAGAGGTACAAACACTATATCAGTATATATGACTATATCAGATCAGACCAGAGAGAGAGAAAGAGAGAGAAGGAGAGAGAGAGAGAGAGAGAGAGAGAGGAGAGAGAGAGAGAGAGGAGGTCGTAATAACCCAATAAATTGCCTCTCTGGGGCCTCTCGTGTTCTCCCAGAATATCAGAACCGCTCATTTTAAGACTCCACAGACAGAGGAGAAAGATTGCTCATAAATCCAGCTGCAGTAATTAGTTCTTCATAAGAAGTTTATTTAATAAAACCATCGCTTGATCTCAGCAGACTCGGATACTAGGTGGAAAACTGCTGCACCGAGCTACGAATGTCTCACAAACCACGTTACGTTTGACAGACAGGAAAGTAAATATAAAAACTAGACGACAGGTGTGTCTGTCTATTTTTCTTTCTTTCATTCTCCATCACTTCACTTACGCTGCGGCGGAACATCAAAGTGGTTCTGAAGGGAAAGAGAGAAAGCCCACCACAGCTGCAGTGATACTGGAAGCTATGTGAGGTTTCAGATGAATGCTGGGAAATGGAGCAGACCATTCGATCTTTCAGGATTAGCTCTAATCTGGAGGACTGAGGCTGGTGTGGACTAACAAGGGCCACATTATCATTAGGCTATAAATAAGATGAGTTATACACTTATAAAACTCATCTTAGACATAAAGATTGTTAATTAAACTTTAACCTAAACATGAAATAGTAAGATTTTCTGCACATACTGAGAGAAAATCCATCTTGAAGGCCTAATAAAATCAAGATCAAGATTTTGTGGAGTTTTAGTCCATTTTTGTTAATTTTATAAGGCCATATATATGCTAACCAACTCCTAAACATTACCGTACTGCACTTTTACCTCACAGGTGTTTAACATTTACAAACGTATTTTCACTCAAACCTTTTGACCAATAAAATGCTCTGTAATATGAGAAAGCCCCTCCCCCAATGCCACCATTTGACTAGCAATACTAAGTAGCAAATGATGTTTATGGTTGTGCCATATGTTTATGATGTTTATAAGAGACACAGGAAGACTAACCAGCAATAAACACATACAACTTTTTACAGTAATATTAATATTATTTATATTATAAATACAGTATGTGTGCATGAGGTGAGTACTTTAGGTGACAAGCAACCTGTGGATTTAAGTATTAATGTAAACCCAATGTAAATATGATTACGCATCGTTTCTAGGCTTGTGACTAAGTAAAACTCACAATTAAGATTCAGTTCAGGTTTTTCCGCTGTTCCACACAAACCTTTTAAACACAATAAATCTGTCAAACAGACATGCCAGCTTGCTTTCCTTTTCCACCTCAACAGAACCCTGCATTCTGAAAACAAGGTCAACGTGAACCGCCAGACACACACACACACACACACACAAACACACGCGCACACACACACTTAAACACGCAATCACAAACACACTCGCACACAAATCCAAAGCCTGACAGATATTCAGAACCACTGACTGGAAAGAACATCTTTTCTTTAGTTTGACAGGAGTTTAACACACACACACGCACACACACACACACACGCTCTCCTGCCTCTCAGACCGGTTTCCAGAGATTTTAATATGAACATCCTTTTTAATCAAATTCTTCCGAAACTCCAAATTCCAAATGAAATCATTAACCCAATAATCATTCTCAGAAAGAAGAACTGTGTGCACACATGTGTCGACCTGTTCTTGTGTCAGAGGAATCTGGCCTCAGTCGTATGAAAACATCTCAAAGTTCATCGGTCAAATATTCACCTTCATTCTTCAGCCATGGAGAAACTTAGACATGAAAGTACAGGGCCAACCTCACTGCTGTGCCAATCTGTCATATTGAGACCAAATACACTGAAACCCAAGAACTTTGTTTACGCTTGTTCAATGGTGCCAGAGATAAACCATTTCCCTGCCACCCTCACGTCTCAGCGGACCTCTGACGTCCCGTATTAATTATAGCTGTGCCGAGCGGCCCTGCTGTCATGCGGGAAAGTGTCGTCGCTGGAAAGCTTCTCTATTAATAGTGAGGACTTCAGGGGTTCTGGGCTGGAGATGAGCGCGAGGTGGAAGCAGGGTTTAGGGTTCTGCAGGGAGTTACCTTACCTTCTATGGATGGGGCCTGGTCCTGGGCTGCATACAGCATCTCCTTGAAAGCCTGCGTCAGAAAAACAGAGTCATTAATGATGAGGTCACAATGAGGTCACAATGAGGTCACAATGAGGTCAACAGGCCAATGACGTACAACGATCTCACTTAAGTTGTAAGGGGAACGTTTTAAAACAGTTACAGAATTTAAAATTCGTTCTTATAAACATTCAAGGTAACAATTTTAACAACAATTTTTTTGTTACTTAACAGAAATGTTGGGAAAACGTTCTTACAACCTTAAACTGTTAGCTGGCGTGACGTTTGGATGAATATGGTTACTCATTCGTCTTGTTAACCTTTCAGGTAATGAAACCTGTGGCACAATCACACACCACAAATCCAGCAGGCTGAGGAAACAGACATCTCTATTCCACAGACTGATCTCTAGGGCCGCCCGCTAATTTAAATGCTGATGATTTCCTGTCAGCAGGGATTTTCTTAGTAATTCGTGTACGGTCGTTCATCAAAATGACGGATATTTTTGGATAATGATGTAGCAAGCACGTATGACACAAGACGTACGCAGTTACATGTAAAAATACTACCTTGTCTGATCTGGCTATCTGAAGTACAGACCAACTTCCCCAAACACAGAAAAAATGATTGCATGTTGCAACTAATCAACACTGTGAATGAAACATTATCAATTTTAATTATCTGTCTGCTGTCAGCACAAAGAGCTGTTCAGTCAACACACAGCATAAATCAAACCGCGTAAGACACAACAAGAGAAATCGCACTCAATAACATATAGCTAAACTCCAACCAAGGTCTGTATGAACAGGTACAAAGACCGGCTTGCACTACATACAATTTCTATCCTCAAGGTCAAATTCCAACCAACGTGTGAGCCAATGAAATAAAAGGATGGGCGAGATGGCAGCATTGCCATGGCAATAATGTTGACACAAAGGCTAGATGTTCTTTCCAAAGATTTCAAGTGATAAAACTAGCGAGTGTAACCAGGATACATGTGCACTCTACATCAGCTCTTGCTCCAGAAACGCTTGCGTGTCCAAACCACTGTGAGATTTAGACAGTTCTGTATATCCAGTGAGTGTGGCAACAGATGTCATCCCTGTGGGGGCGTGTGTGTGTGCCTGTGTGTGTGTGCGTGTCAGAACAGCAGGTCTTGAGTCTGCCAAGAACAAATCCATACGTCCTGGCAGACCTGCTGCTCTGGAGAAATGTATGCATGGTCAAAACGTGTCACACGTTTATATACGTTCAAAGCTGCAAAACAATCACCACAATGCTGTTTTTAGTGGTGTCTGTCAAGGCAAGAATCACTGTTAGTGCTTACTATAGTTAATGGGGGGAGGTTTCTTACCACCGTAGCAACCACTGAAAACACCACAGCAACGGCCTTGCAGTGTTTTGAATATGTATTAATGGCATATACATGAACAGAGGCATTGAGTTGACAGGGGTAACACATACACATCTTCATCTGCCCACACCTTTCTACATTCATCTCTCCTCACTGAGATGCTGGCTGCACAAACTCTGAATCACACTCCTCTGGGTTCTGTAACAAACTGCCCATCCTTCTCCCTAAGTCTTACCATTTCTCTCCTCTTAGTCATTCTGAACGGTAAGTGTAACAGGCTAAAGTTATTTAAAACGAAGGGCAAGCGTGTGGCACCTCTTTAATTTATCACCCAATCACTCTGCGAGTTTATTAACTGGGGGATTAAGCATTGTGTCCGCCTCTCGCACCCGTTACTGCAGCAGGTAAATCAAATAAAAAAATAATAAAATCTATATTTCATCATCTTCTCAAGGTCATTATTGTTCTGAGATATGACACGATCAAACACAAACCAGTTAATGTCAGATCTCATTCAAAGTCATAAGAAATTGGTCTGCCGATTTCCTAAAGCTTGTTTGTGGGCTCATTTTATTATTGTGTAGAGCCCGCGGGCTCCTTCTCATTGAGCCAGAAACAGTAAAGCAACAGATGAGCACAGGGAGTTTAGAAATCATGGCTAAGCTGCTCACAGAGGGACTTCATAGTCCAAACATTAATAAGCTTTGCTTTTCTTTCAGTTGCGTTCTATACGACACAGCAGCAATCGGTCAGGCTGTATCGAACGTAGCTGAAAAACTGAGGTGTCATTAACTTCCAAGGCTGAATCAGATTCATGCCTCCCACTCTTCTACCACGATCTATCACTGCAGGTGAAGAATAGAGGCAGACGGTTTGTTGATAAGATGTAACAGTGGTGGAAGGATATTGCTGATCATCAATCTGTGCTAGGCAGGAAGAAGGCTAAAATCTGGAAAGCAGATCCGAACAACATTCCCTGATGTTGCCAAATGACAGACTGCTCGTTAGGAATGAAACAATTTTCCTTTTCATTCAAGAGCCTTTTGTCTTGCTCTTGGAATATTGGGAGGAAATTTCAATGCGGCCCGGGTTCACACGTAAACTGGCGCATGATGGAGGTTCGAGTGTAAGACGCGTGAAATCCCTCAAAAAGCGATTCAGAAAGCTTATTTAAAAATAAATAATGTACATTGAACAGATACATTTACAAAAGATGAACTCTACACAAATAAATGATCAAAAGATCAAAATAAATGATCAAAAGATCAAAATAAATGATCAAAAGATATAATAGAAATAACAATAAATTGAGTAATTATTAGCTGACAATCACTGAAACGTCTTAAATGAGTGACTTTTGTGCGCAGTTTGGTCTGGATTCTGTGGCTGATTACGGATTTAACACTCCAGACAAAAGATTTCCTCATTGCACCAAGATTCCTGCTGAAGCTCTGACCATCACAGCACAAACAGATCTGATTTATCAGCTACAGCAATCAATAATTTCACAGGACGAAGCAGCAATAAATAAATCAACATGACACTAAAATCACCCCTGAAATCATTAATCATAACAGTTAAATGAGCAGCCCAAAATATTCAAACCCTTGTTCAGATGTTCACAAAGAAACACAGGATACAAAATGATAACACATATAAAACATAAAATATTTCAGAATAAAAAAACACTCAGTCTAAAATGTCTGAAGTAAATTTGAATGAGGTATTTTTTAAGTGAAAATATGTTTTACAGAGACACAGGCTGATTGTGGAGCATGTTTTTACAGAAGGATAACCCACGAATCTCTCTGCGTCCTGAGCACATTTCTTTGTTCATAACTCATTCCACAAACGCTGGTTGGAATCGCTGGAAACCACAGACTCCCGCCGTGTAGATTGGGAGATTCTGAATTTATTTTTTGTTAACTAATTAATTTATATAATGTAAATTATGCATGCGTGTGAAACAACGCTTTTAACTGAAACAAATATAAGAGCAATAAGGACTCTGGACTATATAAATACAATATTCTGCTGGATGTCGTAAAAATGTCATTATAAACGCATGATAACGCGCTCTCTGTTGAAGTGCGCTGAACTCCGACAGTCAACAAATTAAATGCCGCAGACATACATGAGCGAACAAACTAACAGCATCAAATCTTTGACCTCCATGCTGGTTTACTTCCGAAAAGAAAAAACAGGTTAGTCAAGTTTATATAAAAAACCTAATAGTTCAGCACAGTGATTTCTCTGTTTTTCTATCAAATGTGCAGGCAGGTGTTTGGAGACGGTCCAAATGCACCGATGACAGCCAGTGTGACAAGAACCACATTGGGTGAGAACCGCTATAAAAAAGCCTTTAAATTCATTTAAAGCGCTGGAAAACAGGACAATTAGAGTAATAAACAAAAGCGTTCCAAACGGGCGTGTTTCTAATAACACCAGCGATTTATTATTTTGAGATAACATTCATCTTAAAGTTTGCTAGATTAAAAAAACACATTACAGACGATGTAACCTTAGTTTAATCTTTTCCGTAAGTTGTAACCCAGATTGCTTTGACATATACGAGCTTTCATTTCATCTGCGTAATATATTGCACATGCAAAGACTATTATAATAAACCCATCAGCGGAAGTTCTGATCATTAAATCATTATTCTAGTGGTATAAATTGTGCGGCACTGTACCTCATATTGAATGTATTGTTTCCTCCATTCTGGAGTAATGTGGGCGGACAGGTGCTCCGCAAACTTCATGCTGGCCGAGTAAATATCCACAACCGGCTTATAATAAAATCCTCTTTCTTTAAGCGCTTTTGTTAACGGTGTCACTAAGTTACAGAGCCGCGCGCGTCGCGTCGCGTTGCGCTCTGTCTAAATCTTCTCCGGTCTGTTACAGTCCGCCGTTGTCCTATCCCACATATTACACCGTTAAAAGTAAAACGCGACACATAAGGGGACTGAAAGTAACCTCTTCCCCGAGAAAACAAGTGACTAAATGACAACGCTACGGCAGTCCCGGCCCGGGCGTCTCCGGGCGTGACTTTCTCGCTCGAGCGTCAGCGCTGTTGTGAAGTACAAGCTGCCGTCCGCCATCAGCGCGCTCGCTCGGTGAGAGACGTACATGCGTCACAGCGTTCAGACAGCGCGTGGGGAACTAGCTGTTCGAGTTAACTACTAGTACTCGTTCTGTTGCTAGTCATTTTAATTGACATGGATGCAAACTGGATTCTTTTATAAAACATTTATATAAATAAAAAAGAGGAAAAATATCTGCTTGCGATTGATCTCATTTGGGCGAAACATTTTATACATGAAAATACATTCAATAACAAAAGGCATTTTAACCTTGTTTTGGATATTGTAATATAAATGTGATGTATTGTTTTTTAAAAGGAAATCTGTAAAAAGGAAATATTTTATGCGAAGTTTAACAACACCCCTCCAAGCCGCCCTATTGTCATGTTGTATTTTTCCTGTGTTCTCATTAACGTTAAAAATAAAGTACGCAGAAAAATTAAAGATATTTTGTGCCCGGTTATACGTTTCAAATGCTTTCAAATACTAATGTGTCAAAATGTCAGACCAAATGGAAAGTGTAACAGTGAACTTTAATTATTATTAATATTACTATTACTACTATTATTACTATTACTAATATTACTACTATTATATTACTATTATTTATTTAAATATTTAATATATATTATATTTACACCTAATTTGACCACTCCCTAAGCCCCGCCTTAGGAGCGTCACTGACCAATCCCACTTATGGAACTGTTGCCGTCTGTCTGAAAAGCTTATTCTTTTGTCTTATGAAATCATGTTTTCTAAAAGCTCCAAACACAATTACCCCAAAAATGATTTTAATAGAAACGATATTTTCCCAAATATTAAAACTGAGAAATGTTATGGATTAAACAATGCGTCACAAATGAACGCATGTACTATCGCCTTTAACGCTCCAAGATGGACAGCGACAGAACCTAGCAACAGTAACCACTGGGGGCGGGGCTTAAAGCTTTGCACAATAGCTCTTTAAAGATCTTTGTCAGATTTGTCCATTACTTTCGGAATGAGATCATCTGCTGGTTCAGTTTCTGGGAATATAATGTAGTCAGCTACAACGTGTGTGATTATGCAGGTTATAAATGATTATTTAATGAGTTATCACTGTGGATGAATTAATTAAAAAGTCAACAGGCCACAAACATTATATTGTTCAAACAGTTGATTTGTTTGCTTTTACGACAAAACGGGTCATTACACCTGCTTGTTATTTATATGCGTATGACAATAACAGAAATCTGTTCATCATAATAAAGCGGGCATTTCAGTAAGAAATATTAATTAGGATAAAAGTAAAATAAATTATTGAAATACACAACACGATGAAGAAGGTTAAAACTTGCCATTCAGCAGTTTGTTTATGTCCTGCACTCTCATTTAAGGGAACGTGTTTACACTTCACTGGTATATTGCTTGCTGACTCGGGGCCTTTTATAAACCTGATTTATGTCATTTAAGAGACCTGCGTTTATGTTTTAATATTTTAGCGCACTCCATTTTCAGCATCCATTCTCGACACTGAGCTATACACAAAATTACTCGTGTGCTTCAACAAGACAACTAAGGTCAGAAAAGGTCAAGTTCAATCGTAAGCAAACTGTTCATTATGTATATAAACGTAATATTTAGACGTTCCATAAAGACCGATTCTTTTATGAAATTAAATATTTAATTATATTAAAACGGATTTGTTAAAAATACAGCTGGTGAAGATAAATGATGTTCAATAGAATTAATTTGGGAAATTAGGAAAGATGTGCGCTGTGTGCCATCTTGTGGACAGTGTTTGCATCGCGGCATGTACTTGAATTAAAATCGAGGAGCGTTACAGACCAATCCCCTTCAGAGTAAAACACTGATCAATACGTATAATAAACTATAGCTCGCATTGCCCAGAGAGAATAGACTTTTTCACGCTGAGAGTATATCTAGGATTTACATAGTAATATGTCATATTATGTGGTATGATGAGGGTAATTTTGACCCTTTTAGTGTGGTGCCTATATGTGTTAATGCTGAAAATCCTCAGGCATTCTTTGCTAATATAGCTCTCTGTTCTATTCTCTTCTATTCTATTCTGTTTTACACATTCTATTCTGTTCTGTTTTACTCTGTTCTATTATATTCTATTAATCCCATCCCATCCTTTTCTGCTCTATTCTGTTCTGTTCTATTCTATTCTGTTCTGTTCTATTCTATTCTGTTCTGTTCTATTCTATTCTGTTCTGTTCTGTTCTTTTCTATTCTGCTCTATTCTGCTCTGTTCTATTGTTTTACTGTGTTCTATTAGAATATATTCATCCCATTCTCTACTATTTTGTTCTATTTTGTTTTACCCATTCTATTCTGCTCTGTTCTATTCTATTCAGCTCTATTCTATTCTATAGTATTCTATTCTATTCTTGTACAAAATGTAGGACCTGAAAACAGGAATCATTACTCGCGGACGCATTAGCAACACGTGCCTTTTATTGTGAGGTACAATTCACGGACCAATTCTCTAAACAAGTCCGACTGGACCGGACAGCGGATAACGTTACCCTAGTTACCGCCTGTCTGCTTTGTTTTCATCAGTATCCATTTCGAATTAAAGCGAAACATTTTTCCACAGAAAGGGTTTCATATTTCATATAATGGCGTCTAGATCACCATCTTCTTCCCCAGACTCTGCGACGGGCTCCGGTACTGATCCAGCCCGTCCTGATACCGGAGAGCCGCTCGGCGGAGGATCCGATTC
>JAZGTJ010002540.1:0-41478 GCA_036877575.1 Botia almorhae
CGGTATTTTCAGCCCATCATGTATGATCCTGTATGAACACGCAAAAAATAATGACAGTGACATTCAAAATGATTAAACTGACATTACGTTAAGTTACCAGCCAAGTTAAACAACGAATGTGAATAATCGCAAATTATGCGACTGTAAAATGGATCGTTTTCTGATTCGATGAGTCACTTTTGAAATTGCTGTAAAAATGACTATAAAAATGACACGTACGTTGCCTAGCAACTGCAAACAGACTGCAGTTAGGAGCATGAAGTATATGACTCAATAAATTAAATGTTTATTGAAAGTATTAGAAAATACGTTGATCTGTTTATTAAACATGTTTGTCTTTAATGACAATGCTGTTGCCACCATTTTATAAAAGTTATTAGTCTTTTGAGTGCATGCAGTGCAGTGATTTTACCACTGGTAAAGGAGTTTTACTCTATTTTGAAATGTGTCTAGGAACATCCCTTACCCATAGTAAAATCACTGTAGAGCACGCCCTCTCATGACCTATTGCTTCAAAAGTTTGCGGTCTTCTGGTCTATTGTGTCAGGCCCCAGAAATGTCCAATACCCAATCAGACAGTCAGATGGGGCCATATTTACCTCATAAGTACAAAGTTTCCTGGCTGACTCTTCCTTCCTTTAATGTCTTTTGCAGTCGCTATGTACCGCGAGCCATCATTGCATGACGTGGGGGAGACAGTGCCCAAACACGCCGTGCCTCCCAGTAAAAGCACAAGCGAGCCGGCTGTCATGAATGGAGGTAAACCCGTCAGCAAGGAAACCAAGCCCACCACATAGCCAGATCTCAGCTCAGCCGCATTCGACCCCGGAGAGCCGCGCTTCTCCTGTCAGACTCTCTGTGTTTGTGGATCAGGTCCAGGCGTCCTCTGCTTTCTCCTTCCCTCTCCCTCTACCTTCTTCCACTTCGCTGACTGTTCCGATCTAATTTGACGGACTGGCTTCGGAAGCGTGGTCTGCTGTGCACGTTGGAGGACGCAACTGGATAAACCAGCTAAACTCTCACCATGGAATGCCCTAACCGATATGGAATGCCTTTTACAACAAAATCAGTCTTTTTTCTGTAGTCGAGACAATCCACAAGAATTCAATTGTGTGCCGCGTGCGCTCGCGCGGTGGTTCTTTTGCCTGCTTATAGTCACCCGTTATAACCCTTTGAACCCTGTCGCAGCAGAGACCGTACGTTTCAGATATATTTTCTTTATATACGCAGTAACACCAGCTACGGTAATACTGTAATACTGGGTTATACTGTAAAGATATACATGTATAAACTGCAATCCACAATTTTTTTCAGTAAGCTCCAGTTTCTCTATTGGTGGCCCTCATGCTCCAAAGCCTGAATTCTGATCCTTCCCTTTGTCGGTTACTTACAAATCTTGTTGTTGGACCTATGTGTAATTTTCTACGGCAAACGTGCATTCTTGCGTGCAGTTGTGCGATAACGGAGTTCCAGAAACGTGTGTGTGATAACGAAGGGCCGCTGGTGACCCGTATGCAGAGGACTATCAGGGTGGTGCCACCTTAACACAGAATCAAATTCATTATCCACGTCTTTTCATTCTCTTAATGTCTAGAAAGTGACACAAATATACTTAGACAGTTAACGTCACGCCCACAGCAGTCAATAGGAGCTAGCATGTGCTGGGGAGGTATATACGGTACATATCACTGTCTAGTTCCCACTAGTATGGTGCCGATTGGTTTCAATCCCGGTAACAAGCTGAATTCCACTTTCTTTGCTCTTAATTTAGAGCGTGGGCTCTAGAAATGTCTCTAGGCCTTGTAGGCCTCTGGTCAAGGCCCCTCTTTAACATGCTGACTCCTCTGAACTATGGGCTAGTTCCGTGGGGCACATTAAATGTGACACGGGCGGCAGCCGTTAATGAATACAGTCTACTTCAGGCCTGTGTGGTAAAATGGCTCAATGTAAGTAGGCAACATTACCATTGGCTGCACACCCATTTTGTTCAGCTAAGGCATGGGCAAGGTTAGTATTACGTTTAATTCTTGCAGCGCTGACGCAGTGCAAGAGATGGCTTATATAACGATGTTTTCACTGTATAAAAATAATACAAAAATTAAAAAAAAAGAATAAAAAAAAGAATAAAAGAATTAAATAAATAAATAGATTTTTAACTACCAGATATTACGATTCTGAAATGAGAGGGGTTTTTCCTAGCTCAGCATGCAGAGTCCAATACTGCTCATCATGTGCCTGTGATGACCTCTAACCCAGCATGCAAAAACATGTACCCAGTCTGTGCTGGGTTAAAGGTGCCTCATGCCCCAGACGCCACCAGGAACACCCACACACACATACACACCAATTCAGTAGCAACCTCACCCACAAAACCCTCTTTGAATCCAAGCCTCAACCCACCAAGGTTGACCTTGAAATTAACCAAAGTCCATATACACTAGAATCCTGACCGAACAATTTCAATAACTCGGAGGACGGCGGTCCGGGGTGGTCCTCTTCGGTTTTGTCCACACTGTGACTAGGGCTCATCCTTGGAGAGGAATTACAAGAGAACAATTGTCTCGCCTGACTTTTTATCAGGAGGTTCCAGTCGATGTCCTTCACTTATATTGTTTATTTATGACCAGGGGTACCTATATATACTAATCACCTGCATGATTTTTCTTACAGACCAAAGTATGGGATGGATAGTGATGTCTAAGAAGCTAGTTTAAGAGGCGTAGGGCTACAGCGAATGGGCATGAATATATAAGGCTCTCTCATACTCTGGATTGAGACCATTGCACTTTGCGTTTGAAATTGTCATCTACTCACGACTTTTAGCATTTTATGAACAATTAGGCACTTATCAGCCGATTTGACATGAGGCCTGTCTTGCTTTACCAGTTTTCATAGATTGGATGAATACAGTTTAGAATGTTATGAAGTAGACCGAGGCTATGCTGCTAAAATACAAATATATTCTACACTTCATTTAAAGACCTGTGTTTTCATTTATTGGGATTATGAGCTAGTTTCATATTAGGAAATGTTCAAGCACATTAGTTAGATCTAATATTTGTCTGTACAAAGCCGATTTTAATGCTAGAATGAGATGCAGTACTGTACTGATAAAGTAGCTTCATATTTGAAACCAGAGGCTGGTGTCCCACTTCCACACGAAACAAATCATTCACTCAAATGAGCTCTACATGCTGGGCTACAGCTGCCCTGCAAACCAGTTAACTGGTTTTACGAAGGTTGAATTTATTTTTGTAAGTGACTGGTAAGTGTGCATTCGTTAGTACGTTTGTTTGTTTTCCTCGTTCTGATGTCCGTGTTCGTTTTGTTCCATTCAGGTTGTGTGTGTGTGTGTTGTTGTTAAGTCATTACGAGGAGCAATCGTTGAACAACTGATCATTTCTGTGGATCTTTTTTCCTCTTTTGTTGTTTTCAGTGGTGAAGGAAGGGTTTCATTGTCTGTTGATTGGTTTCAAATGTTATTTTGACAGTTAATTCATCTGTTGCATGGGAAGAGGGTGGCATATAAGAACTGCATGTTGTAGGCTAAGTGTATCATGGACTGTTGGTATGTTCTGCTAATTTTACATACATATATGCAAAGAGTTTGTCTGCACTGTACAGTTTGTGTTTGTTGTATACACAGATACAACATATTGAATAAAATATTTATATAAAGGTGTACTGAAATCTCTCGAACAAATTTATTGCAATTCATACAGTATAGATTTATATCTATATCGGCTATAAAATTACCTTGGTAAATATCAACAGAAAAGTGGTGAGATCATTTCTTTACAATGACATGTTGTTCTTATTATATAACATCAATAGTCATGATTACATTTTGCAGTCATGCACACAAGCCCCAAATGTGTATACGTTTAAATCTGTACATTTAAAAACAGCAAGAAATAATACTAGACATGTTTGACAGATTCATTGTAAAATTAGTTTATTTCATTGCATATACAGATTTCATGGTATCTCAGAGCAGGTTATATCAATTGGTAACAGGCCGTACAACTTAAGAGTGTGTTGTTGTCACATGGCACATTTCAACTGGAACTTGCTGTAAATAAAAGAGGGTCAAAACACAGCACGCAAGCAGCGCTCTGAAAAACAACCAAAATAATAATCAAATGTTCTTATCTGTCGTCCGTTCCCTTGGATCTTCTTTATTTGTGTCTGTCAACAGACTATATAAGCATTATTATACATTTTCATATATATCGTGGCGTAGAAATCTATAGTGGATTATAAAAGTCATCTGTCTGGAAAAAAATGCAGCTGCTTTTGGTTCATCTAGTGGTGATGAAACCACATTGTAATTAAGAACATTTGTGATGTAACAGAGTTCCGCTGATCCCCTCCAAAATAAATTTTCCCTCCTAAACAGTCTTTAAATGTCCACCAGGTTTAATACTCCTCTCCCACCCAGATTTCACAGGCGTTTCCTGTCCATCCCTCCCAGCAGTCACAATTTCCGCAGTTGCACACGCCGTTCCCTGGAAGAGAAGGAAGACAAACTGAGACACCCGGATCATCGCTCCCCAAGTCTCAACATGCTTTCTCTCTTCACACCCCCTTTGGTGGAGCGTGCAAGAGGAAACTAAGTGCAAATGCAAGTTTTTGAGAGCTAGGCTATCTTTGGTGTCTCATATTCAGTTCAGATTTGGTTTAGTGGCCTCACTAGCGTGACGTGGATAAAGGTATTTCTTCTTTTTGAAAGTACGAATATAAAACATCATTATTCAAGATCTGAAAGTAAACATCTTTGGAATTGCTTTGGAATTATTCAATTATTTACTTACCAAAGTAATACATCTCAGCTGTTAGAACTAATAATCAAACTAAATCAAACAGATCTTCACTAGGGTTAAAGTATACACTGCGTATACTTAATAAAATCTATAGAGAGCGTGTAACATTTTCTACAGCGGCTTTAAAGCCGTCTTGACAATTTACAATACAACAAAGATCCACGTAAGATCCAGTCGATGAAATTGGCGCTATTTGTAAATCACCTGACATGAGGTTGTTTACTTGCATTTTATGTGCTGTATGTGACAGGCCCTTTCATTTACAGTATAAGACTGTGGCTGAGGTCTGTGTATTCTATCAGTTCTGAAACCGCTGGAAATCTCATCTGCAGTTCATGAAACGATGCCCCAGCCTTCGCTAATACACAGCGTGTCTCACACCGTCATCAGTTGTGGGTGTAATGCGAATATGTTACAGAGGAAGGCAAATGAAAGTGCAAAATTATTATTTAGAATCTATTGTTATTATTTAGAGACATTTTTGCATGATTATAATTATGAAGCGCATTACTGTCACCCAAGGTAAGGGGAAGAGTTGGCTGATTGTTTGCATTTGCATTTCATCTCTATAGAAAAGAAGGCATTCCCTGAGCAACACGAGAGAATCGTTTTAATAATCCTTATGAATATGGAAATGATGACATATGCCCTAATCGTTAATATGCTAATCAGTGACATTTAACAAAAAAACACGCTTTTTGCTTTCCTTTTATCAACTGTGTTTCTTGTTTTGTAATGAATTTTGTGCGAAGAAGCGTTTAACCGGCGAATGACTTCACAACCGATAACTCTGTCATTACACCAATAAATAAACAAGTTCTGAACATCTGTCCAAATATCTTCGAGCCCTTGAGCGATCGTCATAATAAATATTTATTATGCTTTTTATTAGCACTGATGAGGCAACCCTACAGGGTTTTGGAAGAAAACCTCGGCTCTCCGGAATTTCTTTCCCGTTGCAAAACAAGACGAGAACAAGACAGCAGGGACTCTGTGATTGGATGGCTCGGCCCGAATGTCGTACAGAGCTGTCTAATCAAACGGCAGCCACATCAGAGAGCCTCGGTATCCACCACAAAAAGATCTGTCAGTGTTTGAGTGGGTGTTTGGAGGAGCGAACCGCATTTGAATGCGTACCTGTGCAAACCAGCCCGTCGTGTTTGTCGCACTCCCTGTCGTCGCATTCACAGAATTCTCCAGAAACGTACCACTCCTGCGGCGAGCAGATACACCGGCCGCAGTGACACGAGCCTGCAGAAACAAATTAGCCTTTAGACACACAATGATTGGAGGTCCATTAGTTTCCCCTTATTCTCTTGCGCTATTCCGTGTGATTACAAAACACTTAAACTGATTCTGTGGTTTCTAATTAGTATTTAAAAAATTGTGTGTGTGTTTAAAACAACGTATTTGATGTTATGTGTGTACAAGGTGACATTTCATGTTCCTACCTCACTGAAAAACGTATATGTCAGCAAGGCTTATTAATTAAAAGTATTTATAATTTTTTAATAACCTGCATTGGTCGATGCCTGATTGGCTGATTTACTGTCATTAGGTTGTATTACCAACCCTGTTTTCTGGATATTAGTATCAGCATTGTAAACACATCAATTGACGAGACCGCTCACAAATCTTATAAGCTGTGGTACTTATATTACACGAGATCCAGGGAATTTTATACATCAAGGAAATTTCAATATTTCATGACATGGGGGCATACTGTAGGTCTGATTGTAGCTGTGTTCTGCTCTGAGCTGTTTATTTAACCTACAAATGTGATATAGTGAAGGGTACAGAGTTGGATATACACATATGATTGGATATACACACTGATCTTATGCAGGTTACCGTGAGCGTTATCATTCAACTCGAAGGCAACTCATCAGACAAAACATCCCTCTCCATTCACCATCCAATGATCTACTGGGAGGTAAAATGTTTATACAAACCAGCAGCCCACACTTTTACCTATTCATGGTTCTTTGCGGTGCAAAAATCCATTTAATTATTACAACGTCTCAGTCTTAATAATGTTGACGTTGTTATGACAAGCAAAACAACTCTCCTGCTGTTTTCCAGGAATTAATTTGAGAAAATTATGTGAAACAAGAGCTAGAGGAATTTCTTATTTTCACCAGCCAGGCAACTGTAAACAAACACCGTTCTGTCATCTGCTCTAACAAACCTTAAGTGCAGGCGTATAAACGCATATTACTGTGTCACTTGACATGTAAATAAGTTTTATCTTATCTAACAGGTCTACAAACAGCAGAACATGTTGTTCTTTGCCTCTTGTTAAAACATAAAACCTTAGGTTTGTAAGTTTTGTGTGGTTTTCAAGAGCAGAGGTTCAGTTTAGCAGATGTTAGGTTTTTTTAAACAGTCAGCCAACAGATTTTCTAATGTCAGCTTAATTTCATGCGTTTAGATAACTATACCTTTAAGTTAGCATTTTCTACCTTGGTTTGTTTAGTGTAGGCATACTGTATATGAACCAGACAACTGCACTCAGACCCACAATAAACCAAATGATGTAAAGATTTGATTTAAGACATTTTGCAAGCCAGATGACTTGAACCTACATTTCCCAACATGTCAGTGCATGGGTGCGAACCACTAGGCCACAGCCCAATGGAATATGGCTTTGATTCCAGCCAGAACCCATGCCATCTCTCTGTGCCACAAATGAAATGGCAAAAACTCTTCCCAAAAAATTAAAATTGATCAGTAGAAATGGTTGTTTCGGCCAGCGTTTGCTCTCCACCTCATTAGAGAAACATGTGTGAGAAATCGATTGCTCTGTTTGTTCTATACGTTCCCCACCAAACAAATGAAGGGATGCGCTTTCATTTTAAAGAGACGATTGACAAATGTTACGTCTCAAGGTGCCACTCGGAGCATTGTCTGTCCTACCTTTTCCGGAGCACAGGACGCCGTCGGCCGTCTCGCACAGACTCTTGCTCTGCTCGTCCGTCATATCGCAGCTGCGGGGGAACTGGCAGTGCTTCCCGAACCATCCATCATTACAGATACAGCGGCCACACGAGCAGAAGCCGTGGCCTGAGGGAGACACACAGCACACACATACACACACAATCACTTTCCCTTCACCGCTTCTCCCTACCAAAGAAAACCGCCATTTGTATCTGCCACAACAAAGCAACGATCTGATTGATCTAAGCAAATATAATTGGTTCAAACAGACAGGGATTGGCTTCTAGACCGGCTAATGGTATTGCGGTATACAGTTCTTATCGCTTATAGACCTCGAGGGGTGAGCCATCCTTTGGCTTCTTGGATCGTGCTGGGTTTCCATAAGGAGATGAGAAAGCATTATGGCATTCTTAACGAGCTAACGGTCTCAATTGTGCTCAATCATATTCTTTGTGTCAGCCGCCATCATGAAAAAAACACAGGGGGTGATTATATTATCTACTGTATAGATCTTGTTAGGCTTGATATGCAGACGTGGTATGTCTATGCCACACCACTGGACTTGAAGTCAGCATGCAGTTCTCTGGTTATTATTATTAATAATTTGGGTTTTTTTAGGTAATAATGTTGAATTCTGTTTCCGCATAGGACAGCAAAATATCTTAAAATCACATATAGTAAAATCTTTCATATCTCAATTGTTTCTCCTAGACGGTAATGAGATTAAAAGGAGAGCGAATGGAGACCTCTGATTTCATTCTCCTGGCTCATAGTTTTCTCCTCAGACATCAGTAATATAGGGTTTCTTTGAAGATCAACCACTGCCGTGTTGGGGCAACAGCATGAAGATAATCCTTCAGGAAAAGTTAGTTAAACTGTCGACATGTTTATATCTAGCTACTCATAACCAGGCCCAGATGGAATCTACAGGCTTTGTTGCATTTTCTATGGTAATTTTAGGGGAAAATCTGCTGAATGGATTTAAGCATAGTAAAAATGTTAAATGATGCTGAAAGTACTGCAGTCTAATTGGTCGAGTTTTCTGCAGAGTTCTGCACGCACAGACTTAGTGTTGCCCCATTTAACGTTTATTGGTTCTAGTTTGTTGTTTGTTGACACAGACATTTGACTCTCTATCGCCCCCTTGAGTACTGAGGTTTGAAGTTTTCGTGTCTACATTTGCATATGGGTGTTTTTCTGGTCTCAAAGAAGCTGTTGTTTTTAAATGTCCCCGTCACTTGTGGACAGTGTTATTTGGCAATCAAGGTTGTTTACCAGTGAAGTTCTGAAGCTGAAGTGTATTTGTCGTGTGATCCCAACAGAGCAGTCAGTGACTTGCTGTAACATGCGCAGTGAGATATAAAACGAGTTCCTCTTTCCAAACACTTTGCTTTATGGAATTCCTCGGTTTTTATGAACAAAAAACAAGGGACTCCCCTGGACTACATCTGACTTGGCAGGAATGAGTTTTATGTATTAAAACCAAATGAAAGCATTCGCCTCAAAAGAAAATCTGAATGACCTCCTCAGCGCACAGAACGTTCTCTAAATATGTCTAACACATGTTTTGAGACAAAAAGGACGTTTGAAATAGAAAAATGCACTCCGATGCCAAACTGCGAGAAAACACAGACATTTTCGTCTTGCTTTCTTTGTCTTTCCCTCTCTCTCGTTTATTTTGTGGGTGTAGATATACAGGCTTGAAGTCTGATGCATTCTGGGTAAAGCTACATGCTTGACTGCTTCAATCAGCCAGCCTACGAGAGCATTTAATTGCTTTGGTGAGTGGCACCCCAGTCCTTTCAATTAAAGCACACCTGCGATTCCCCATTATCCCGGCCGTAAATGCAATTCCAGTGCGGGCATGTTCAAATTCATGTGTTTGTCGCACATATCTCTGAAACGATATTTTCCAAGAAATGTAGCCCATTCTTAAACTCTCAGGTGTGTGCCTCATAAAACTGTAGAAATTCAATCTGAAATATTGATGACCCTGCGTTTCTCTGAAACACTTTCATGTTAATACAGCTGGCATGTCTTCTCGCTCCCTGGGCTAAAGATCACATCTGAAAGCTACACTTCATTTGAACAATTCAGTCCAGCAGAACCATCTGTGCAATTAGCCGAGATGAACTTTTCAGCAGCGCTTTTGGCTGGTTCTCCTGTCTTAGCATGTTTTGTTAGATCTGTCTGACTGTGGCACAGGCAGTCACAGCAGAGGAGCTCTATGCATATTTAAACATCTCCTGGGGCCGGTCCACGCAAGGGCAATGGGCCGAGCCACGGTGTCTGGTCGCTTAGTGACAACGACACAATAAGTATTTAAAATGCACAAGCATTAAAATTGTATCCACAACAAAAAAGGGAGAAATTGCGCACTCAGATATTAAAGAATGCCGTGACACAACAGTTATAATAATAAAGAGTGAAATGTCGATAGTGCTCGTTTGATGTAACTATCACATTTGAATGTTCCTTTAATAGCACAACTATAGAGAAAATGTGTACATACTGCTTGACTTAAATCAATAATTTAAGTAATGGCGAGTAATCAAATGATATAAAGCTAATGTTATATAGTCATAGCTACTTTGCAGCTGCGATAGTGTGTTTAAAAAGCTAAGCTGTATAAATGTATAAATTGTAGATATAGATTAGAAGTGTATTTAGAAGTGTTGCTTTAAGCTGCAATCCATAACTTTCACCTCTACTGCCATCTCTGTTTGAAACACAGAATTGCAGGTTACTTTACATACTTTCATTACATATGTTAAAATCAAATGAAGCCTTCAGGGAATCGGGGTAAGGTAAGGAGATTGTGCTGAACACCGATCTGTCATTTACTTGCTCAATAACTCAAATACTGCATGCAATGAATAAAAAACTGTATTTGGACACTTTCTGGTTGTTACTGGAACAAGACTACAACTACAACTGTGGCTACTTCATTAGCACACCTGTGTGAAATTGATGGAAACTAACTTTATTCACAAGTTGGTTAAAATAGCCTAACTGCATGTCTTAGATAAGTGAATTCTGAGAAAAAAGGTCTAGCATAATGTGTTTGTAATGCAATAAAGTTCCTACATTTTAAATGTGCACGAATACTTGGAAACTAGAATGTTTTCGTCCTGCTCTAATGTTTAGATGTGTGTATAGACAAAGCTCAGCTGGGCTCAGGCATTATAATTTGTTGATGTTGATTCTCGATGTATTGCCTCCTTGCCCTCTCCTGGCAGAACTACATTTATATAATGATTGATTCCCTGGTGTTTAACATTAATATCACCCAGTCAGATGGTGAAAATGTTTCTCTCCACAGTGATAAATAAAAATATAGGCCAAATAGGTAAACGCTGAGAAAGCCGAGCTGTCAGTCGACTGCATGAAGCATCGTACAGTACACTGGAGTCTACGTGGGTTAATGTGCAAACCCACAGGCTATTATGCTATAACCATAGAAGAAGCTCGTTCTCTGCAGTGAGTTGCGCACTGGTTTTGTTTTCTATGGCAGGTTACCAAAGAAGAAATAGCAAGTATTGTGTTGGAAGCCTCTAAGATAGTGTCGAAATGAACACCATCGAAAGTCATTTAGAGCAGATGATAAGACTATTATATTCGTCTTTGTTTGGTTTTGAAAAAAGATAAAGAAATACAAGTAATATGAAACGCTAGCCTTTTCTAGCTGGGAAAGACTATGATGTATTACACTATTTATGCAGTTTACAAGACTAATTAGGTTAGATTCATTAGTCTTTGACAGAACCTGTGGCTTTTTTTCCACGCATGTTCATTTTAGAGGGAAAACCTGCAGAATTCTGCCGTACGCATTTAATCTGAATGTACCGTATTTGAAAGCAAAACGACAATATTTGTCAGAAATTGTTTACAAATATAATAAATAGTGTACTGTTTACATTTACTGTACATTGAGACGGTTATGTAAACCCTACAGTATCCCAATTTAATGTAATTCAACTGAATATCTTAGACTTCCATTTTACTTCTGCTTTTTATATGAATCTCATGGACATTAATAATTTGGCAGCATTATTATTTGTGTGTGTGTGTGTGTGTGTTACCTCCACAAATCTCTCCGTTCAGGTCCTCACACTGCCGGTCATCGCACTCACAGTTCTTGCCGTGTACACGTTTATCTCCTGGTGGGTGACAGGTGCACTGACCACATAAACACTGCCCTAAAACACACAAACACACACTGTGACTGACCAACACGCGAAATAAACGAAACAAAAACATGACACTCAATGCAAGACTCAATGCAATTCAATCTATTGCTATTTTTACTATTGTCATTTTCAAGCTCTTGCATAAATGTAGCCGGTGCTTGTTTCACATTGAATTTGACTCATCAAGGTCAGCTTGAAAAGGTCACTGTGGTGAAAAATGCAGAGGCTCTGAGTGTATTGTTATCATGAAACCCGTTCGTCTGCTAAGGTGGCACTGTGGTTGTCTGACATTGACAGCTGTTACAGCTCTAGCTCCGCGCAGGCGAACAGAACAACAAAGCAACGCCCTGTCTGACAAGCTCTCAGCCTGCCAAGCAGATAAAAGCTGCTTGCTGCCGTTGCCACAGTAACTGGTGATGTCATAACACTTTTGCTTCATCGATTAGCTTTAGTGACATCATGTAGCCCTTCTCTTGAATTACACATTTAACTGCTAAGCCTGGACCATGGATGTGTACCATGAATATATGTATGTATGTATGTATGTATGTGTGTGTGTGTGTGTGTGTATATATATACACACACACACACACAATTCAGTGTTTTATTTTGTTATATTCCTCTTTTCTCTGTCTTAATCATTTCCTTCTTACCTCTCTAATGACCTAACAATGCTAATAATCAACGGCACTGAATCACACAGAAACGTCAGCGACAAGTGGAGCCCGAGGGGTTAACTTTCAAAGTTACAGTAGTAGAAATCAGGCAAACAGTGGGACAAACGTTATCCTGCGAACATTATTTTTATATGTTGTTTAGTACAATACAGACCGTATTAAACGCATGACACACCAGAAACAATGATTTCAGATCCCATATACGGATCGACGTATCTTTTCCATATGCGTCCTCAGGAACCAATGGAATTATGGGTGCGTAATGGAGAAAGCAGCACTGGCTTCAGTGTGATTAATGACTCCCTCACTGATCATGTGCTGCGCTTTGGTCCGAATCGAAACAATTAATTCCTTCACAATATTTGAAAGACAGCCATCCGGTAAGTTCAATTATCCAGGGAGACGTGCTTATGCAGGTGCCAAGACAAAGTGCCGTTCCTCTCAATTGTTAAACATCATCATGGCTCAGCCTCATCAATTTCCAATAATACAACCCTCAATTCATCTCTAAGAGTTACATTATTATGAATTTATGACCGTGGTGCTTAAACCCTGAGATGGCCGTTTAGAGTAAACGCTGTCCGGGGAGCGGCACCAGCTGTCCCAATTTAGACTGGGAATTCAGTCACAACATCATCTCTGTTAACCAGATTTCTTTAGACACTGACGATGTCCCAATTCACAGACTTATAAATGTATTAGCTTACAATTCATGATTACTTAACCTTAAGGCTCATACATTGAAAAACTGCTCTGGAAGTTTCTCTCGTGTCTACAAAAGAGGTTTGCGGACAAAACTGGATGAAAAAAATTCACGGGCCTGCGTGCTTACAAAATCCACAGGAAATACTTTGGTATACTTATTTTTGACAGTCTGACGTTTGGGACACTAACTGTAATCGCACTTGCCAGGACGGATAAAAGTAAATTGGGACACAGCCTTGGTAAAATCTGTATTTCTCGGCTTATCTTAAATGACTGTTGATGAAGCACGTCAAGGCTACGTCACTCAAGCGCCACAGACTTGACAATGGAAGTCAGGCTTGTGTAGATGCTGGTGTTGTTGCACAGACCGTCACCATCTCTGACATTAAATGACAAGCGTGCTGGAGTCGTGCTGAGTGTATCCTGATGTGTCCTGTGAAGCATGAACCCGCTGTGTCAAATACAGAGGTTCATGCAAATGAGTCTTCCAGGGCACTAAAGGGGGTGAGGAGGTTTCGCGCTGTCTGCTTTTAAAAGTGCAATTAAGAAATGTCAAAAGCCACCAAGAACCAGAGGTTCATACATGTAGGTGTGGATATATAAATATAAAGCATGTGTTTATATATAGAGAGGGAGTGTAAAAGTCTTTAATTATACACCACAGTAAGAACAAAAGTCTTTCAGAAATGAAACTGCACTCCAGAGTCTCCTTAGCACAACACAATATAAAAAATCATTTTAGATTTACGCCCGCAACTCAGCCAATGACCAAACGGCCACTTGGTAATACTGTTAGTTGTAGCCGGTCTAGACATCAATACAAATCAAATTCATACTTACCTCATGTAGCTTTGCGTATTTTAAGAGGCGTTGATATTGCATGTGGATACAATGTACAATTTCCCGTGGTTTGTCGGTAATGATTATAGAGTAATCTGGAGAGAGGTACAAGCGTTTGGCACTTTCTCCCTGGTGCGATCTTTTGCTTCCTTCAGACAGTTTTGAAACATAGCATTTGGAAGGCTTCAATCAGCACAGGAAATTAAAGGTCATGGAGGAAAGAATGAGGTGTGTTTAGATGTGGCATTTGAAGGCATCTAAGGTCCGCTGTTCAGCTGCTAGCCACTATAATCACCTGGAGGAACCGCCACATTGACGCAGTGCCGCGCAGGCAACATATTAATAAAGCCCTTAAACTGTAGTTCTTTTGAAATTTTGCTAACACTACAGTAAGGCTGTGTTTGTCCATCATTAGTAAATGCTTTAGCTAACATGATGGAACAATGAGCAGTTTTTCAACATTTATCAGTCTTTGTTATTGTTAGTTATTGGCATGTTATTCATGTTAGTTCAGTGTGCATTCATGTTAACAGTTACAAGGTTTGATATTTAAAATGTATTAGTAAAGGCTGAAATTAACATGAATTAAGATTAATAAATGTTGCAGAAATATTGTTCAAGGTTAGTTTGTGTTAGGCATTACCTTTACCTTGTATTTTAAAAAATACAGCCTTATAATTACGGCAAGTATTCCTGTTTTGTCTTTTGCAAAAAAATGACATATTGCAATATCTGCACTTATTGCATTTGCATATTGTTATTGTTGTATACTTTTTCCATTTTTCCACCAATAAATGATTTGTTTTCTTATGGATCACCAGGTTTTGCACAAACTTGCGAAAGCAAATGAGGCAACTAAAATATTAAGGCGTTAATTCAGTTAAAACATTAAAACGTTACTTTTTACTCCAATTTTTTAGGCAGATAATATAATTTGTTACAAACAAAAAATCAGTTGTGCTACACTGTACACACAACTGTACTGATTTGACACGTTCAGAAACTACATTCGCTCTACAGTAAAACACTGCTTGGCCCTCGGGTGCCCCAGAGAACAGCACCATTATCAAACTCGGAGGAAGTGATTGCAATCAGCCCTAATTCTGCTGATTTGCTTTAAAAGATCGCTCATCACGCCAAGCCGTTTCTACAACACACTGGATATCAGTCAACATCTGCGCCTCTTCTCCGCTCTCCTGTAAGACGGCCGGGAGTGTTGAATGATTGCTGCTGTGCATGTCTAATCAAGATGCATTCTTTGTATACGGGCTCCGCGCGGTAATCTATAGAGTGCATTAGTGAGCTAATGAATAGTGTAAAAACCAACGCTTAGTAGCTTCCATCACTGCAATCACTCATTTGTTCCTTGTCTAAAAATTAGGATATATAATCATAGACAAAGGGACGGTACGTTTTTTTAGGACGTCGTATATATGAAACGGTAACGTTCGGTGACAAATTGTGGCTGTGAAGATCTAAGCGTGAGGAGATCACAGAACGACTCAATGTATCTACAGCAGAAAATGGATTTTCTCCATCAGCAGAACGACTCTCAGAACAGGTGTTTCCTGGAGGATCTTCCAGGCTTAACAGAATGTGAAATCTATGCGGAATAAAGCTCAACTGGCTCTTTGTTTCTCTCCGTTCCCTTGACAAGCTGTTCTGCTGAGTCCTGCTCACTCTCTGTCCATTTGCTGCGGTTTTCAGCATGCAGCACTATCCACCAGAGCTACAGGACAATGGGAACATCATTCTTAACTGGATTGAATGACACACAAAGTAACTTGCAATGGCTTGCCAATGACAAGCCTGGCTTGCACATACATAGATGGAGGATTTATGTATCTTATGCAATTGTTGTGTGATGCGGGAATCCCTCAGATGTGGTTTTACGCAGTACAGTGTAAATGTTTGCATTGATTCATCCAGGCTGACCATCCCTGTTAATTGTGGGAGTGAAATTCAGAGTGGAGGAAACTTGGGTAATTACCTGCTGTCAGGATAATGGATGCAGCCAGCAGACCTATAGCTCCAATCATGGGTGAAATTCTATGTAAACAGATGTATAAATCATCATTTGGTGACTGCATCTCATAATGCCCACACTCAGTAAGGAAGGACAGTGAATCCCCGGCTAACAATTTTAGGTTGTAAGAATGTTTCTGTAACGTTTTCATCAAGTAACAAAAATGTTGAAAGGTAGGAATGTACAAAACGGCCCGTGTTTTAAACGTTGTATTAATATTGCTTGGTTATAGAAACATTATTCAAATATTTTTTATTGAATTGTTTTTAAAGCGTTCCACTACCTAGTTAAAAATAACATTTTTGATATATGATATATAACGTTAGAAAAACATTCTACTAACGTTACTCCAAGCACCGGTGCAGTATTTAGGGGGGTAATTCACTAAAAGTGAATTGCGCCCGCCAACAGTGTTGTTTAATTGCACACGCTGTCTGCGTTGCTTTAGAACCCGCATCACTAAAGGAATTATGCAAATGAATGAAACTTAATGTTGCATTAAATGAAATAAATAAACAATCAGGCATCCTTTCAGGAATTCTTTTATTTTTTTATTTCCTGCCAATTAATTCTTGAGCTCGGGCACAATTCAAAGCGTCAGTTGGCTCAAGCGTTTTAAGATGATTTAAAGGTACAGCTCAAGGAATTAAAGCTAATTAATGAATTCTAGTGCGGTGAGACTTAGTTACAATTTAATCCTGTATTTTTTATCAGAGGGACTGAACTCACAGCCCCCGTTCCATGTTCCTGCAAAGACCAGAACAAACCAGTCACAGTCTGAGATTTTCACACTGCCAAGACTGAAGCCAACATTTTAAACACATAAAACCGAGCAAAAACATCAAATACAAATCATCTGGTTAAACAGAAGACGCGATTCTAAGTTCCACTGCGAGAGTTGCTGCCAGATTCAGTGTTATTTCAGGTGCTGTAGTGGCGACAAGCCAAGCACAAGCCTGGGGGGGATGAAACACAAAAGCTACTGTGTAAAACCTTGATTCTTCCAGGCTGTATTTGCACATTTGTGTCTCTTAAAAATCCCAACGGTAATCATCGTTGACGTCGTCTACAATCAACATGGACAAGCATTTAGTATTTAGTGCTGTAAAACAAACAGGATTCTGTCAGTAATTTAGTCAAACTGAACTAATGGCTCAAGAAAACGATGGAAAAAGTTTTTGAGATATCCCTGAGTGAATTTAATTACGTGCACTCTTTTTCAACCCAGAGACAGCCATTACAGCGAAAGTGATTAGGGTTTAAAAGAGATACGTTATATTATATACTCAACATGTAGCTGAAGAATGGGGGCGGAAGTCATTTCAAAAACAAGCGCACAAAAGATGGGGTCCATTAAAGTAAAATTATCACCTCACTCAAAGTAACAAGTCTATTATTACAGCACTTCACTTTGTTTCTTTGCCAGGAACATTGAAATAGTTCTTTTTGCCGCACTAGTTCTTATATATCTTTAATACTTTTCTCATGCTAATAAGATTCATGTCATGTCAGCATGTTGCCATTAATATGTATATGTGTATGTATATGTATATACATCTGTTGGTATTAATGCTGAAAGCAAAAGAGTGTGTATGTGTGTGTGTATATAAATATATGTATGTATACATACGTGTATGCATATATAATACACACTATACACTGCACGCATTATACACACACAACGGCAAACATTACACTTTTAGCAGATGCATGCTACACTTAATTACCTCTGCCAAAGCAGGGCAGGTTGGAGGTTCCCCGGCACTTCTTCAGACTGGCCTCAATGGAGAGCGAACAGGAAAGAGGATGATCACACTTCTGTCCAGCCCAGCCCTCCTTGCAGTCACACCTGCCACAGTTACACTGTCCGTGACCTTCAAGCAAGCACACCGCGGGATTTAGAGTCTTCTAATGGATGATCAGTCAGCTGAAGCTCTGCCTGAAGATGATCTGGATGCAGCCAAAGCCATTTGTGTCACGTGTGTGTGTTTGTGTGTGTGTGTGGATTCAAAGTCAAAGGGCGCAGCTCACATCACTGTCTGAACATGAATTTGAAGGTGAACTGTGAATACTGCCCTCAAAGGCAAACTTAAGATCACAGTCGTCAACCTCGCATACTGTATGACCACAAAGTTATTCCTCGGCATTCAAAACAGATGCTGGTAGGAGCGCCTGTCTTGTTATTAAGCTATCGCGCCCACGGGAAACCTGGGTTTGAGTCTGGCCCTGTTCATTTTTGCGTTCTGGTCTCTGATTTCCTGTCTATCAAATACCGTGTCTGTCAATAGATGCTGAAATGTTTCTCTTGGAATTCTGTTGAGTTTTGTCTGCTGTTCTTAAGGCCAGGAAAACCATGTGGTCTGTGTTTGTAAAAGATCTCATATAGGTGGAGTAAATGGATATGGGTTTAGAAGCGCTCCACCCTGCCCTCCTTTACATCCGCAACATTTTGACTGCTGGAACTTGTAACGTGAACCATTTCCTTATTGGAGGGGTTTCATAAAGACAAAACTGAGCGAGCAGTTTTAAACGACGTTTCTTGAGGTCATAAGAAATGACTTACAGTATAAAATGTGTTGTGGAGAAAGTGACTTAACTGAAACACTCGTAACTTAAACAAAGTGACTTAGAAAGAGTGACTTGTGGAATACAAAGTATTATATGCAACAAAAATAGACAATAAAAACAATTTAAAACAAGTCTATAAGCTGTGTTGGCCTCTGTCTGTGAGGTAGGTCAGACAAATATGTGTGTGTGTGTGTGTGTGTACTGTTGCACCTGAACAGAAATCATCTGAGTATCTGTCATACGTGGCATGGCAGCTCCTCTCGTCACACTCGCAGGTCTCTCCATGGATGTCCCCCCATTCTCCTGAGGGATCTACATCATAGCAGGTGCACTCACCACACACACATGTCCCTACAAAGACAGGGAGGAGATAAGGTTCAGCATCAGCTTCTTTACGGCGTATACCACAGACAATACACTGGAATCATATTCCTTATCAGTATTTTTGACCAAACCGCCTTTAAGCATAACTAATATACTTAAATAGCAAAATTATCTAAAATAGAAATCTAAAATTGTCTATTTTTTTTACCTGGTTGGCAAATTTCTGTTTTTATGATAAACCCCACTCAATTGTAATAGATTTATGTAAAACAAATACACATAAATTTAATTTAAACAAACTCAGGTGAACTTAAACATAGCAACTGTAAAACGACTGAAATACATCTTATATACAACATCTTTTAACGTAACTGGCATTAATAAAAAGTACATTAAGAAAATTACATTTGATATTTTCAAACCAAAGGATGCTGCCTGAAGCGAACCGCTCAGCAAATCTCAGGTATGGCCATCATCTAATTGGTTTAATATAGCGTCAACTGTTTTGTCTATGTAAGCAGGTGGACTGGGGCTTACTAAAACGGTTAGCTGCACAGCACCATAATTGAAGTGATGCTAAAAAGGAAAGTCAAATTTCTCATGGGGGCCAAATCCTCCAGAGCCCAGCTGACAATAAAGGGGCCATGCATGGCAGGGATTGATGAGGACGCTCACTTCCAGCTAATCTACTGCTGGGGTTACAGTCATGGCAACAGAGCTGCGGGAAACACCTCCACTTTCATGAATCCCAGCCAGCCCAGTTGCAGCATAACTGGAAATCCTGTTTGTCTTATCTGCTGTGCTGTGGAGAAAACCCACAGGAAACTACAGCGGCTGGCATCCTGCAAGCACAGGCTAGATCACAGCCATTTTCTGTCCTGTCAAAAACCGCCCTCTAATAAATAAAGACCGTATGCACATTGCATTTGATTTAACATGTGCAAAAACAGTGCAGCCCAAGATTAGAGGACCTGAGATGTGTTTTTTTTGTCCTTTTTGGACCTTGACGTCTCCACAGAGCACAATTCAGATCTGTGACAGGTTTGCTTTTCATACTCAGGCTTTACTGTCACCAATCTTGTAGTTCTTTTTTTGACTCTTTAAGCTTTGGGGCGCTAAATCACCCCCATCACTTTTCTAAGGATGATATCAGTCCTCAAGACAATGTTAACATACTGCCTTAGCTTGTGAATGACCCTGAATGCCATTGTAACACATTCGATCAGGCATCTATCTGTCATTCCAAACTCACCACAAAGTCATTTCTCACTGTTTAGAAAGTCATCTCCACATCTCTCTCTCTTTAGAATTCATCTCCACATTCTTAATGTTCCCATCAGCTATAGATTGTATATGTTATTTTAGGAGTGAAGTGGCCAGTGGCCAATGTCAGTTGTTCCTGGCCTCATATGCAGCTAACAGGGAATGTTAAGTGGTTTGTGGAATGTTTTAAAAACGTTATAGAATTAAAAAATGTTTGACTAACGGTCTTTTAACCAAACAACGTCAACACAATATCTAAAACCTATTCGATATTTTGAACGTTCCTTAAATTTTTAAAAAAACGTTTGTGGTGTTTTTGTTACTTAATGGGAACATTAGAGAAACGTTCTTTTATTTTAACATTTTTAGCTGGGTATTTCCTCTCATCTCACCTGCCCTGAGATTCCCTCGTACTTTCTCTCCATCATTAATATACCATTGGCTCTGTTCCACCTGATTTTAACATAAGACTAATATCCCTCCATCATGCCAAAAGTGCTGGAACATCTTTCAAGCAAATCAAACTTATTCACCCAAAACAAACATTTTCCACTGACAACTGACGCTTTAAAGCTGACCTCTGAATGAATCAGCTAATGCTGAACTGACTCAATAACATTCCTGCACGGTTCGATTTTTCCTGGAACTGTCCACTGAATCTGACACAGTCAACCAGCAGCTACTAATCTCCACACTGACAAACATGTGACTATCTGGAGCTGTTCTTTCATGTTATGTAATTGCAATATTAAGAAGGGCTTTCTTTCTTTATATTCTGTTGGTCATTACATACAATTGAACTTTTATCACTTTGATGAGAAATTATTAATATTTTAACATCACATGCACCACTAAATTATGTTCAGAGCTTATTAAAAACAATGAAGCAGACATGCCGACAGACAGAATCGAGACATTTTGGAGTTCGGCATATTTAGATATATCAGATCTGTTAGAGATGTTCTTGTGTAAGCCCGTTTTTCAAAGTATTTTTCATTAGATGGTTTTTACTCAAGCTTTTTGCTGTGCACTTTCTTTTTTATGACCAAAAGGTTATTAATGAATACAGCGACGCGCTTGTGGTTTAAAGTGAAGGGCAAGTTGTTTCGTGGATTGAGAGGTTGACTGACTAAAGCAGGCTGTCATTTTACACGATAGTGGTGATCCACTGAGACCTGCCATTCACAGAACGAATAATTGAAGGTATAAACAGAATATAAAATACAGAAAACGAGGACGGATAGCTTAAAAGTGCCCAAAATAATAGATGTCTTTCACCACGTGCGCTGAAACAAACAATTGGCGTTTTTGGAGCGACTCTGCCCTAATCTCTGTTTGCCTTTGTGTGGGCCAGGCTGTTGTGAGGATTTTCAAGCGCCCAATTACGAAAGCATTGAGCCGACACCTTTTCATCTTCGTAGGCTTGTAGAATTATGAGGGTGCACGTTTATTTCGAATTCAAATCAATGCGTTACTACATTGATTGAGTGGCAGGTGGAGTGTCACCTTAGTGTTTACTGCTACACAACTGAGGCAGGTGGATAATGTAAAAAGAGCAACACTACATTCATTACAGAGTGGTTTGCTCCAGGTTTGGGGGGGGTTATATATATATATATGAGTTGCAGTGAGTGAATTTAAAAGCGTTGATGCAAAATAAGCTTAAACGCATTAATTGTTACCATGCAGCAGTCTCGAATATGCTTAGACTTCCACCCACAGGACTTCAGATTTGTTGACTTTAAATCAGCTGTTTCAGCAGAGACACCCGGGGCTATGTAGAGGGCTTCTCCTTCGAGCAGAACATACCGGTTAAAAGAATTATGTGGCCATATATATAATACGCTAAAGGGAGGCTGTGAAAGAATGTAAATTTTTAACTGTTTGGTAAAATGTCATTCTGTTTGGAGACAAATGCCGCCACCTTTTGAAGCAGAAAACCAATGCGGTTGCTTCTGATGAGTGGCTACGGTCTGCGGGCAGATTTCTCAACCACAGACAGAGGTTGAGATCTGAGGGTGAGTTTGTACCGCGTACCACTTCACCCTTCTGCTGTAATCAATTTCAGAGAGGCTCCCCGGGGGTTCTCCGGCAATATGAGAGCCAAAGCTTTTTTGGCAGCCTGATATATCTTAATGGAGATGGCAATGTCCACCTTTCATTTGTGCTTGTCGGGTAAAATCACTTACTGTACACTGTACGTGAGTGATGCGAGAGAAACAGACGTATTTATTTAAGGAGAAAACCTATTAAATAAAACCACAATTTAATTTTGATGCCACTGAAGTAAGATTACAATAACTCGAAGGATGATCTGAGTTAATCTGTGATTGACAAAGGTTACAGGGTGTGGTGATGCATTATGGGAAATATTGTTTACTGTATGTCAGACTATGGTAAATGCATGCATAAATACATACCTCTGTTGCTGCAGATCTTGCCATCTGGAGATGTGCATCTACGTTTACTCTCCCATGGGCTGATGTCACACTGGAATTCACATTTATCTCCATGCCAACCAGCCGAGCAGTAACAGTTTCCACAGTAACACTTTCCATGGCCTGCAACCACAAATGGAGGGTGAAAGAATAGACGAATCCGGTTTCCTGGGCTTTTTTAAATCTCATATCATCATTACAAACATATTTCCATAGCATATTAATGAGTATAATGGGTGTATACATTTCACACTGGGTAACATTAAAGGTATCATGCTTTTCTAAAATGAAATTACAGTGTATTGTGTGGACCGACTGTTAATACAGTGGCCTCCGGTAGAGGTAAAAACAAACAACGTTATGTTTTAAATAAAGAAGCAACGTCATCTACCAACATATATTTATTTTCCTAAGTTTATGTTTTGAAAAGGTGATATACCGCCTTTGCTGTCATCACCTCAAGACAAAAATTATAAGAAAACTCATTATTATATATGATAATATATAATATAATGTCATAGTAATACAAAGGAAATAGTAACTATAACAAATGTTTACAATAGACACATTTTGGGTGAATATAAAAATAGAGAGCCGAGCTAGTTTGTAAAAATACTCGCAAAAACATCTCAGAAAAGTAAAGTTAGTGGTGAGAAAACTTGCAGCATTATTTGTTTGCAGACATCACTTGATTTCATATTCTGTTATATAATGCACCAAAACTCATACAGACGTGTCTAAATACTTTCTGGGGCCACTGTATAAAGATGAAGCGGAAGCCGCAATCAGCCTGAGCTCGTACCTCCACACACTTCTCCAGAGTCTTCATCCAAACACTCGCTGTCGTCACACTCACAGTAACGTCCGCTGATCAGACCCTTACCGTCGGGATTATTGCACATGCAGCTGCCGCAGTGACAGGTGCCTGTCGACCAGACGTATCAGCGTCAAAATCCAGAGATTAATGCCGTCAGCTCGCTTCACAGCCCACACACTAACACACCTGAAGTTAAGCTGTATGCACGCAACCACACACAGACACACGTCATGCACACACACATGTCCTAACAGCATGGTAAACAATACCACGCACATCTGCAAACCAGATGGGTTCTCTTCTCCTCCTGAGCAACATAAACCAGCAGACACGTCAATTCCAGTTAATGTTTAGAGTAAGGGTCAAACTCAGGGTTTGGGTCGAAGTGTGAAATGCAAGCAAGCTGTTTTTTTCTAAGCTACTATGAGTGTGGAAAGCACGTTTGGAAAACTAGATGTCAAATAATGCGACCGTTAGTTTTGTTTGCACATATTTTGGCCAGGTTTAAGAGAGATCGAACATTATTGCATTCATTGTGGCCAGCTGAAATGTCTTCTCTGACCATAATAAAAGTCAATTAGGCGACTTATGGTATCATAAGGTGTTTTGTTCAGTACAAATAGGAATTATATAAGCCATTATGTCATTATGTACCGTACGCCTGGGGGCCTTTATTTGTGAATGTTTGCTTTATATAAGATAAAGAACTTTGTCTCCATGTAGTAATAAATGTAAAAGGGTTCACCTGCGTTGGAGCAAACTACACCCTGGGCGTTTCGGCAGAGGTCTTTGCTGGTTTTAGTGGACAGGGAACATTCTTCTTGGTACTGACAGGATTCCCCAAACCATTCCTCATCGCAGAAACACTTTCCACAGTTACAGACTCCATGATCTGCCGTGGAAACACAGAACACACAGTTATTGATTATGTGGGGTCATGATCCAAATCCACAATGTCAAAGTAAATGGACGGATGGCAAGTGATATTGTGTCAGAGGAGACTACAGGAGCTCAATATGAGATGAATTGTGTGATTAGAGACACATTCAGATGGTGTTAAGGTGGTGGGGAGAGGGCTGCAGGGCACACACACATGCTTACTGGGAGGGGGGTGTTGTGTGTATTTCACAGCTTAGGTGTTGACGATTCTCCATGGATTTCTTCCACACTAAAAATATTGCACAGTTAGACAACACTGTGTACTAGAGGTCTGCTCTCAAAACATACAAGTATTTCATTTTTTTTATTTAAAGCTGCACTCCATAACTTTTTTGATTAGATTGAACAAAAATTTGTTGTTGAGCAAATACAGATCTCTTAAGCTTACCTTGATTCACAATAGTATGTTTATAATCATTTATAAATTAAGTGGGAATTTTGTGGGAAAATGTCTATCAGTAAGCAGAAAGAAGATCCAGCTACTGTTTTGGGTTGAAATCACATGTCTGGGTTAGATGGTGGAGCGTCTGTAGCTTTGTTTGTAGCTTGTTCTATATGGCAGTTTTAATTTAAATGTAAATTTAATTTAAATGTATCATCCACATTAAGAATAAACTGCAAGTACCCTGTAATTTTAAGTTTCAAACAGAGATAGCAGCAGAAAGGCAAAAGCTACGGATTACAGCAGTACAGACAATCGTACACGTTAAGTATAGCTTACCAAATAATGACAAATGCCGCGTACGGTATAGTATTTCCTTTCCCCAAAGATTATCCTTAAAGCAAACACTCAAGTCAATCTAGGTATTGCAAATACTAAAGTAAGAGCATTTCTCTGTTGATTTTCTCTCTACTTCCTCATCCCTCTATCTGCATGCAACAGTGGCGCAAAGATAAAAAAAACAGTGACACAAAGAAAAAAAAGACTTTTATATATCAGACCACAGTTATGATTGCCTATCAAAATTCACGACTCTACTCTATGAAAATGGATGGGCAAAAACAGCGGCCAAAATGTGACACAAATGTGTCCTGTTATTGTAAATTCAGCTCCTTTAGCCACAGACTGAAGTGTCATCTTCAATCACTCGCTGCACTAATCCATCATGTAAATTTGATGTCGTCTATAAGGGCTATCCATCAGTCCTTAACAATAGCCTTGTTCTGCTCCTGTACTCATTACCAGAGTGCCTTGGCTGCTTGTCACAAACATTCAGTGTTTTATCGCCAATCCTAAGGGAAAGGCAAGTATTATGCTAATGCAAAACAGAGGAAACATCTATCTTGCGTGCTATAGATTAAAAACAAATTGGTATTAGAAATGTTAAGACATCAGCCAAGTGCTATATGAAAAACGGCAGATCTCTTTGGCTGTGGCTGAGATGCCATCGTTTTCAAGGGCACCCACGATTGCAACATCTGGCAGGTGCTTAGTGGAGGATCAGAGGCATCTATCTTCATGCGAACGCAATTTCTGTTTCGTATGACTTCTTCAAGAACGCGGTGCAGTTGTGAAGGAATATGCGACATGCGTTGCTGCGTTAACGGAGTAGTAAAACAGGAGTAGCGCCGTGCTTACTTTCAGTTTTAAAGATCAAGTGTTTAATTTCTGTGCGACTAGCGTCACAATATGTTGGTTTGAGTGGTGTGGCGCAACGTCATTGGCTCAACCACTGCCCAATCACGTGAGTTTAGTGTGAGGACTACCTGTGTGCAGTGAATAAAGGCAAATGAGGGCAGTGTTAAAAACTTGCACGAAATTGGTGCTGTAAATAATACAATGCACATTTGATGCAATGCATATTTAAGGTGTCCGCTCTGCTCAACTAATTCAAGCTGTGCAGTTAGCATAGTTACCCACTTTAACTGTATTAACAAAAGTGCTAGATTAACCAAACTAGAGCTATCAGCTCTAAGCAGGCTGACCTCCGCCCCACACATTGGTGATTCAGTTGAACAACCAGAAGCTTGAACCAGCTAATGGCAAGTTTTGGTTAGTCAGAAGCTGCTTCAGAAGCTGGCTTTAATAGTAAGGATGGCGCACACAGCACTAGCATTAAAACATAGCATTCCATATTCACTGTTATAAAATATGTTCCCCACATCTCTAGTCACGCTCCTTTTAAACATTGGTGATGTCACAGCCCAATCTGATATGCAGAGACAATCACTTTGACATATTAATTGCCACCCACTGCTGTGTGGGTGGAGGAGTTTGGTCCTGGCTGTCCACCATGTCCCTAATTCTGTGCCACCAGGGGCATAATTTACCCCCAGCCTGCTGATGGGTCGAGACGGCAGTGTAGCCATCTGAGCTGTGTGACTCACTCTAACAGCTGTGAAAAGTATTAATAGATGGTGCGTCTTCATAAGATTAATAAGTAGCTGACGAACAGATTAATGACCGATCACATGCTAATTTCTGTTTTGTGATTGCAAACAGCGGCGAAATACAGATGAGCACCAGAGAAACATAAGGTGACCAGGAATAAAAACTTGATATTCGGATGCAAATAAATCTTGCAGTGATTTGTCCCTGAGACAGAAATAGACAGAAATTGCTTTTAGACAACGCGGTTTCAGGAAGCATTCAGAACAATCAGTGTTTTCAAGGAAAATATTTGAGGCTAAAGAATGGATTTGCTGCTTTTAGCAGGACTATATTAAATATATAGCTGAGCCTTAGATGGCTTTGAAGTTTCCAGGGATGAGTAATCGGTGCATGACTGTGTAATACCAAATTGTTGGCACCAAAGAGTTTTGATCAGAGATGCTTTCCAGTCATTTAAAATAAAATCTTACAGACGTACGTCTATAATGTCTCAATATATGTCTCATAGTCTAGCAATCCAACCAGCTGAGCCAAACCAGTTTCTTTTTTCTTTTTCTTTTTCTTTTTTAACATTAAAAACGTAAAAATATTGAAACGATATCAACCGACATTTAAATAATGTTCATGTAATCTACACACAGCTTATATAAAATCCTAACTAACCTATGCAAATGAAACTCAATCACTACACAATTGAAATCAGCACCTGATAGAGACTTCAAAAGCTGCAATTACACCTGTTTGATTGGACTATGAGTATAATAGCTTGTTCCAATCACCAGTGTACACAAAATGAGAGGCTAAGTCATATCCGATAAAACAGAAGGAAAGCTTTTGGAAACTATTGCAAGCACTGTACATTTTTGCAAATGTATGATTGTATATTTTAAGCATGCCCAATCTATTAGTGCAGCATACATAAAAAACACCAGATGACTACCTGTCTTTCAGTTGTATTAATTGGCACACCATTTCTGAAATGATTCTCAGGACAAATAAATCACTTTAAGTGCTATTTAATCCATTAGCATTTATTACCACCCTTCATTCAGCGCTTTTAAGGCACGTTTCAAATGTCATATTTATTGAAGAAGGTCGCAAGACACCCTATTTGGCATATCTAAAAGATTCACGTCTCAGACTCTGTTAGTAGATCAGCTAGGACATGTTATGCTCGTGCTACCGCGATTGCATGTGCTTTTATTCACAAAAATCTTTAGTAAAAGAGGGCCTCTGTGTGGCGGCTTGATCTTAAAGACTTATTTAGTTTTTCCTCTCAGCCTGTTAAACAGTGGCTTTGGATGAAACAAACTTCAGTAAGGCAATTATTTCCTCTTTGTTGTTCTCCTACTTTGTGTTGTGGAGCGTGAACTGATTATGTGCTAGACTGGGCTGCTGCGGGTGTGAGGGACACATCTGTCCTGGCCAATAATGTTGCACACCTACAGCAGACCTGCAGCGATGAAGACAGGCCAAATCATGTACAGAATAAGGGTCAGGGTGTTAGTTTATAGACAAGTTTATGGGCAATCTGTGATTTATGACGCCGGTCAGATGTCTTCTGCTGTGGCCAAGCAGTTGCCCATGTGCTCCAGACACATGGGTTAGGGTTCATATGGAAGGTATGTGTGTTTTAGGATCCCGCCCATGTCCAGAGCCCACATACCCCAGATCTCCATGTCTCTGTGTTTTTGTTATGACTCTCACCATATATAGAGAGATATAGTGAAAGTGATACAGCACAAATTAAGACTAAAGGAGATTAAGACCCAGCTAACACGTTTAGGTTGTAAAAACGTTTCCCTAATGTGTGTATTAAGTAGCCAAGTAGCCAAAATGTATTAGGAAAGTTCTAGGAACATTCAAAAATGTCCAGTTTTTTGGAAGGCGTATTAACCTTATTGTTTGGTTATACGAACATTTTTTTAACTTTTTGCAATTCTGTAACATTTTTAAAATGTTCCACATTTTTAATATATGTTATATAAAGTGAAAAAGTGTCCTACTATCATTACTGCAACATTTTGTGATAACTTTTAGAAAACCTTAGCCAACCTTCTGAGAATGTTTCTTGTTAGCTGGGGAGGCATGTAATGACACTGCAAAAATTGTCCTAGATTTAACGATTATAACTTATATTGATGGTTGCAACTTATAACTATGTCCCATCTTTCGTACATTTTTTCTCAACTGACATTTTATTGTGTTGTCACTAATTGGCGTTCTGTTGAAAGACCACAGAGGAAATGAAACTGTCATTTCTGGCATCACTCTCCATATTTGCAGAGCGCTGACCCTTGCTGGACACAATTTCCTCTTCCACTGTATGCCCAAGCACATATTAACCCGGAAGGCATGTGACCTTTCCATGTTATCTGAAGTATGTATCAGCCCTGCTGTGTGAGCTACCCGCACCATATGGTGACATGAGGCTGCTAGAATGAATGTTTGTTCCTCACCATGCGAGCCAGCATATATGTAGCACGTAACTGTCACACTTATAACATATGCATTCTGTATATGCATACAGTATATGCCTACTATACGCATATGTATACATGGCTTATTTTGAAAAAGCAGCACTATTGGCGTCACTTACAGAAAAAATTACAGATACTTTGATCCTGTTTAATTTGAAACTCAAAAGTATATTTAAAAATATAGTCGCAGAGCAATAAGATTTGCTCATTTTCAGCCACTACTGTGCTTGACCTTGACTCTCATACCACTTATCCCTGAAACATTTAGAATATTCCCATAGCTGGATGTGAATGACCAAGTCTCTGACTGTGCTATGGTCATCAGTAATTACGAATTCCTAAAACAAAGGCCTCCTGGAGCCAAGCTGAAGGAGCAGCCAGGTGTTACGTAATAGTCCTGAATTCCATTTCCCTGAGTGTTCGTCGGAGCGTTCATGGGTAAAACTACAGAACTCCACCAACAGAAAAAGGTAATGGAGAACGCTCCAGACAGAGTTCCACTGGGACATGAGCACATGGAAAATCACTCATCTAACTCACTTGAGGCTCCTTTGAGAATACACATCTCACAGCTCTGAGGAACCTGAGGTATCATAAATCATATCTTTACTAACTGACTTAAAACAAACGTGAACATAAATGACCATGAATGTGATGTGAGACCAGTCTTGCATTGACACACGCTTCACTTCAGACATTTAAAGGTATTCCTGTCGTTCAACAGGGTGCTCCTGTAGCTCAGCTGGTAGAGCATCGTATTAGCAGAGCAAAGGTTTGAGTCCCAGGGAACACACATGCTGCTATAATGCACGGTAAGTCACTTTGGGTAAAAGCGTATGCTAAATGCATGAATGTATCCAGTTTTAATCAGGTTGAAGAAGGATTAGGTCCACATGGAATCTGCATGCACGAAACCCTGCAGAGTCACGCGTTTTCTGCATTAAAATTTTTATATTTAATTTATAAAGTTCTACTCATCTGCCACATGTTGCATGTTTAATCATTTTTTAGCTCGTTTAAATATGGCTTCAGCTATCAGTAAGACTGCAGTAAGACTTTTTACCAATGGTTAAAATTCATTCCTGCAGGGTTTACCTCGAAATCTTTGCAAAAATGCACTAAAATGCATGCAGATTCCATCTGGGTCTTGACGGCAACACTTAGCACGTGTTTGACAGGAAAGGACAATGCATTACACCGCAGGACCAAATGAAGGTCACACCGAATAGCTGAGATCATTTCTACAGATGGAAAAGAGCTACAGCAGGGAACAGTCGAGTCACAACTGTGCCAAATCTTTCACGTGGCTCCTCAAAAACCCAATTAACTTGTTTTGCGAGAGGGAAAAATCAGGGAGAAAAGTGGGAAGGACCTGCCACGTGGAGCTCTTTCCCTATAAAGCAGATTCAAAGCAAAACCAGGTCACATAAAAAAAGGAAAAAAAAAACATGTAATTGTGCTCTATTTTTTCCAGTCTGTACAAACAATCAGAATCCCGTTAAATTACACGTGAAATTTCATATGCTGTGACAACATATAACAAGAAAAAAATGCACATATGCTAATGACATGCAGCCTGTTGGAAACACAGAGCTGGAGTCACGCACGGCTGGCGACCAGGTGGCCGATAAAATATGATGTTCGACAAATGACTGAATGGATAGCATGTGGAACTCATGGTAGTAATATGTAAACAAGAAAAAATAAAGTTGTATGTAGCCAGTCAACACACAGACTGAAACAACAACTCCCCTCCTCAGTCAAAGCATTCTGTAACTGATTCCAGCTCCACTCCGGGTTTTTCCGGAAACCCTGCTTAAACCCTGAGCTATTCTGGAGCAAGAGAAAACACAGATGCTTCAGCTTTTAAAAAGCATCTCTTTTTTGGATTGTTAACAACAGCACGGCAACAATAACACACATGTCAACAATGACAAAATCTTAGACTTATTTCACTGGTTTATAAGATCCCACACTGCATGTTTGGCCATGAACCAACACTGAACACTATCTGTCTGGAAAAAGAATGAGATGTTGGGTGTTTTAGGAGATAAATGTAGTAAATAGAGATGGTGTTAGTAAGAATGAAAGTTCTAGTCCACACGTGGCCTCTATTTTCAGAAGATGGTAGCTATGAGAGAAAACCTATTACCAGCCATGATCTGAAACTAATGAGCTCTTCACTGGCTCGCAACCTGCCTCCACAAATAAACCTTTCGCTCCGGCTTCTCATCTCTCCATTAGTGGTCCTCAACACCTAGTGTCTACAGATCAAACCTGGAGGTGGAACAGAAATAGGTGGGTGTCTTTTCCAAGTCTGTCAGCTGTATTGCTATTTTCAAAAGTATGGAGAAGAAAACGAACACGCTACAGCAATTACCGCCATTTTTATTTAGGAAGTAATATGTTTGGAATGTAAAGTACTGCACACTAACACCATTATTGTGTCCCCAGAAGGGTAAGAAGCTTCAAAGCTGGCCTTCATGCAGTCTACAAATGCCATCAGCAGATCGTGGAGCTGTCAATCGAGGGTTTGAGTGTCAGGTGAATCAGAGGTTGTTTTGCAGTCTTTTGAGCCGTGGGCATTCATGCACAGAAAGCTAATGGATTTCTGCGGGCCCACCACAAATTCTGCACACACTCACCATCCAGTGGAAAGTACTGCAGTCAGTCAACACAGTAAAGTACGGTTAAAATGATCCTTTGAAGCGGCGTCCGTAAAATCTCGTAAAGCCTCAGCTGCAAAAGGAGTTACCACAGCATGGCAATATGGCACCCGAAAGGGCTCTTTGGAAAACTGCCTGTGTTTGGCTGAACACAAGCACTGTGAAATTCAAATGAGACCTTGTAGCTAATGACACAATATGACATGCACATCAAAGGCCTTTGCTGGATGCCTGATTTGCACATATCCACAGGATCGTCCTTTCAGAAAACACCTGATTTGGATTCTGACATTCCCTGGTGACGGAGCACAGAGTGGCAACTGTGTATTGTGTGTGTGTGAGGGGCTGACAACTTTAGGCTGTATGAACGTTTCCCTAACATTTCCGTTAAGTAACAAAAATGGTAAAATGTTGTTTTAAACATTCTGGGAACGTTCAAAACATTTAGTTTTTTAAACATTGTATTAATGTTATGGCTTGGGGATAAGAATGTTATTCAAGTTTTTTTAAATTCTGTAGCATTTTTATCACTAACAACTTACGAATAATGATTTTGACATGAGGTACATCATTAAAAAAAGTTCTACTAATGTCACTGCAAGAATGGTTTTGATAACTTGGGGAAAACTTTTAGAGAACGTTAGCCAGCATTCTTAGAATGTTCCTTGTTAGCAGAGATGACTCTTACCTCCACATGTCTTGCCATCATATGTCGGACAGACCCAGTCATGGCATTCACACCGCGGTCCATAGAAGGTTCCGGGTTCCGTGACCTGGCATATGCAAATTCCACACTCGCATTCACCTCTGCCGTTGCAGATCAAGCCGTCGGAGGTCCGACAGCGCCTCAGTGATGATTCGGCGGAGAGCTTACACCCTCCACCCACCTGCCTGCAAGACACAGAGCGTTCAGTCACCCCCTGACCTTTGCCTTGCACATCAAAGCTCTGTTCTTTGCTTGTAGGTGAACATGTGCCAGATGGTGGGTGGGTGGTGGTTTGCAATCTTTCCTTTCACCAGTAATGACAACCAGACTCCCGCTCTTGTTTTAGAGAAAATTCTCTTTTATGATGTCTGAGGATGGACCTCAGAAAGGCTTTTTAGAGGAGTCAACAATATTTTACTGGATTTCCTGTCTGCGTATCTTTTAAGCCTGCAAACTAATATGCGGAGATAAGAAATAATCCTGGGAGGAATATAAATGCAATAATTAATGTCATGTGGAAATCACTTCTTTAGTGCAAATGGAGCCATGACTCATATAATATGATTTTGTTATTCGGAACAGATCTTAAAACAGCAACAGCTCGTGTGAAAGGAAGATTTTGTCCGTACAATGAAAGACGAATTTAGAAGAACTTTTAAGGTCATCGTAGTTGAACGACTGAGCACAGTAAAACGCAATGCGAAAAGTTACGTGATGTTTTAATATGTTTCATTTGTTGTCTATAACTCATACTACAAATAAATATTTTACCCTGAAACTACACAATGACACAATGAAAAATATTAGTGAATAAACATTTGAACAAACAGTAAATAAAAAATCTGGATTACAAACATTTTTGTTTTTACAATGGTGGCATTATAGAGCAGATACTGTAAATTATGTTGAAAAAGGGTCTTTATAGAAAATGGTGTCAATCCCAAGAACAAGAATTTCATTATACAAGTCCACTCAAAACAACGTCGGACTGTATTTCACTGTTTATTATTTTCCCACCTGGGTTCTCATGTGTAAAATGTTTCATTTGGTAGCTTTCGTACATTCCACTCCTGCTTTTCGTCTCCACAGTTGGCCTTTCTCCCATTACAGGGTAATAAAAATACTACCTTTTTTTAAAGCACACACTGTTGAGGGGCTCGGTATGGTTGTACTTACATGGAACAAGTCTGTCAGCCACAACAGCACATTCACTTTCTGTTTTTAATCTCCATCTAGCACAACTTTAGTGCGATGCAGTGAGACCCTACAATAAACATGCTTGGCAGTACACGTGTGATTTCCTTAGGATGAACGTGCACCTGCTATGATTAAACCACTAAAGTAATCTGCAAAAATTACAGTCAAACAATGCTGGAGTTTTGCCAAAACCAAAGGAAAGGATTAAAAAAACTTTATTAAGAACATATGTTGCTCGACTTTAAGAAAAGATGTACACTGAGGTTAAACATTGCCGGAGAGGCACCAAGTAAAACAAATAAAACATTGTTGGCACCTTTCCGTGACTGTAAAAGTGAAAAAACAAAGAAAGAACAGGAAATAACTCAAAACATAAACTTATGAGCACAGGTCTCTGTAGTTCTGTAGCTAAACTACACAACACAAACTTTCCCCACACTATAAAAAACACAGTCTGTCAGCAAAACTTGGTTTTGCAGAGAGGAAAAGTCAAACTGATAGAATAACAACGCAGCATAACGTACCTCAGCGACTGCAGTAAAGTTTCTTCAACGGCAGAGAGCAAAATCACAAGCAAAGAAAGCAAGACGGAGTTCACCAAAGTCTCTGCATGCATGTTTAGATCCCCAACAGAAACCTGAAGTGAAGTGCCTTCAGGAATTTACACTTTTCCAAACAGAGGGAGAACGGGCTGTCCAAATCCAGCTCAAACTCTTGAGAGGCCAACTGCGCTCTCCATGTGAATGCCTTTGATTAGGTTTGACTCAGAGCAAAGGCAGAAGTCAGCACACAAGATAAAATGCCAGAAAATAAAACTTGGTCACCATAATTAAAAACAGTTGTTCATACAGATGATTCTGGATTTCACTTTCATTATCTCTGCACTGCTTTGTACTTCTGAAAGGCTTCTGTAGTTGCTAGAGTTTATTTTAATGCATAAAAATAGTTCTGCTATAACAATCATTACATAGATGCCGAACAAATATTGGTAAGATTTGGTTATGAAACAAAAAGTGATATAAATCTCTTGAAATGATCTACTGCTCTACCATGATGTCGACAATCTGTTCTGTTATTGCGATATTTTTTTACAATAATAACAGGAAACTTTTTAATGAAGGTTCTAAATCAATATTTTTGTGGGGCCCAAAACCACTAAACTTTTAGGACAAAAATGTCTTATTCCTTATCTTCCATTTCCATAAACAAATATTATTTGAAAGGTAGCTAAACTTTTTGTGGTATAAATTGTGTAGTGTGTGTTTTAAACACCCTTGGTGAAGGAAATAAGGAAAGATATACTTCACTTTTCAATCAGAATGTAACTTTACACTGCAGTGAGTCCAAAACTCAGCTGTTTTGAAAATAGCAAACAAAAATGAATTTTATAGTAACATTGTGAAATACATACACCTCTTTGTGTTGTGTATTAAAATATGTAAATAGGCAGGGCATTCCTGTTAAGCTTAAAACCCAGGTAACAAGTCAAATAAATCACCTGTTTTACTGCCAACTATTTTCATTGGAAAGTAGCTATGACCTGCATTAAAGTTGAGGGTATGAAAAACTCCATAACGTGATAGGAGCTCTAAAGCTTCCTCCCATTGTCAGACACGCCCCCTTTTAGATGTACCGCCTGCTTTTGAAATCCACTCCCCGTTTTGGATAGCTTCGGCTTGCTGTTATATCTACTTGGAAACGTCGATGAATGACGTCACACGCTAATTACATATCCATGAGGCCATCGTGTCACATCTGAATTCTGCCTTCAGGGTTGTTTTGCTTTTCTCTACCCATTATGCTCACATACCGTATTTTGATGGCAGGGTAGGTGACGTTTCCAATAGCATTTTTTGTTATGCTAGTTGAAAGTCTCTTCATATCCTGATAGCAATCATTCGGTCTGAATACAACGATAGGACGCCCTGCTTGCCTGTCAAACTATCGTCCGTGTGTTTTGAGGGAGGCGTGCCTTTGGAAAGCGTTGAAGGAGGGATTTATGCTTTCAAAGTTAGCTTGCTGTTGCTAGCCTCTCCTAACTTTAAGTGTTGTTTGTGCTTCAGACACAAAACACAATTTAATACACAGATTTGTGTAATTAGATACTTGACTTTAAATCTTAGTTGTCGATATAGTGACAACCAGCTCCGGTGTTCCTCTATGTAGGCTGTGTTTCTATATTTCACTATTTACGATGCTATATGATATTATTATGAATTATAATGACAAGTCACCATATTGTTAATAATATTATTATAATATTATTTTTGTTGTTTTTGTTACTTAAAATAACACTTTCACTCTTACCCTTTAAAGCATTATTATACAATTTAGGTTAAAATAGCTGCTTTTTCTGAACGTTGACGATGACCAAAAATAGAAAATTAATTTCTCGGTTAAATTACATTGTATCTGATTTCAGCGTTGATTGAAGCAGAAAATGACAAACTTGTTGCTATAAATCCGGAGTGTGTACATGCTAAGGCCTGCGGCATCTCTTCCCGTGAGCTCTGCTGTAGTGGGTCACGCGCGTCCGGTGCGCATCTGTCGCGCGGCTGTTGTGACTGAAGCTCGAGCACAATACGGCGAGTCATGGACTACACACTGCATTAACGACGACACATCAACAACCAGTAAGTCACAAAAGCGTTTATTTTTGTCGTATCGACATGTGAATTCAATTACATATTGAGAAATGGAAGTGAGTTGATTTAATCGGCTTGTTTGCATGTCTACCAGGAAGTGTATGCACCGACTGCGCAGCCCAAGGCCTTTGTTCAAAAATACAGCGCTGTCGTGGATTTAAAATGCTTTAGAATACGTTTGTGACAGATGTAGACACTATTATGAGCTATGTCATATTCGCCGTGGATTTATGTGTTATTAATCGCGTGTGTTTTTGCATGAGACGGTATTGAGTGAAAGATAAAGCGGCGGCAGCAGCCCTGTTCTCCTCTGTTGCCATGGTAACCCTGCCGCAGCAGGAGGAATCTCCCTGCGTGATGCTCACGTATCGAGGCTGATGTCACCGTGTCCTGGTGTGCCACGTAGCTTTGGGTATATTGACATTGAATGTATATGTTTTGCATGTTATGCTTTTACACCTGACAAAGTGGATGTTTTCTGTTGCGCAGTTGTGTGCGTTTGCTTTGAATCGCATGTTTCTAATAGTGCTGTTGCCTAATCGGTTTAAGAGTAATGCAAGAGATTATTTTCTGTGATTCAAGTGATTGGTAATAATAAAACATGTCTGAGAGGCTGATTATGAAGACAGACAGACAAGACAGACACAAATAAAGGATCAATACTTCATTATTGTTTCCTTGTGGGGAGTCCCTACCAGGAAGTAGGTCACAACTTTGCAGTCCAGCCCTGTTGAAAATCTAACAACTGAGATTTATTGTTGGTGGTCATTTGTGAAAAACACATCAATAAATTGGTTTGCTTTGTATTTTGTTTTCTGCAAAACTTTACCTGAGAGCTGCAGTCGGGCAGGAGAATGTGATTTGCGTTGATGTGTTTATTTATTTGCATAAATCTATTGTTCATCTCTGTTTTCTTTGTAGAGTTTCTGCGGTTCCAGTGTACAGCGCAACATAAATAATACACAATACTAATTATAATGCAATGTATGGTTGTAAATCTAATATAGTAAATATGTGTAGTGTTTAAATGTTACAGTGCTACTGTATGCACTATGTGTGCTGGTATGTATCATATATTTTGTAGCAACATGCAAAAAGCTCCAAACCTAATCTAAAGCAGAAACCTCTTCGATAACAAATGAGCTTGAAAGTAAACTCCAAACACCAGTGGATTTCAACAGCCACCATTAAAATGTTTGGTGATTTCATCCTGCCTTTAGGAAAATAGTCCTTTCTGAAAAGTGAAACTAATTGTAGTCTTCGGCAACTTACTCCCACATTACTGCACTTACACCCTATAATTTTGTTTTCACTTGTCTTCATACCTCTATCTATCAACATATGCTAACTGTAGCAATTACTTTGCAAATTGCCTGTGACTACGTAGAAGCTGTTCTGAGCAGGCCACTGTGTTCCTGACGCAAATGTAGGAACTTTAAGATACGACTTTACTTTATAGATCTCGCATTGTGGCAGTTATTTTGAAGTGAAATAAACCGCACACACTTTTAAGACGTTGTTTTTACAGACTGACCTATAAATGACCTTGACATCGCTGCGGTTTCTGCTAAAGTTGAGATAGAAATGCTAACCAGTTTAGAAAAAGCTTTTCACCAGGATACATGTTGTGAAAAACATGTTGTATTAATGTCATATATTGTGGTGTATTGTGGTGTTGTATAATTTGTGTTGTTTTTGTTGAGGGTATGTGTGTTGATACCTGTGCAGAATACCAATTTCCTAAGGGATAAACAAACTGAATTGACCTTACTGGGCATGTGAAATTACAGTTCATTGGAGAGGAAATGTCGCTGTTTCGTATTGATATAACATGTAAAGGTCAAGCTTTCAGTAGTTTTGGGACGAATGAGGTAGAAGTATTAAGATAAACAATCGGTCCATCAATAGAATAAAGGCTTATAATGTTATTGCAGGACAGACCTCAACTCCAGCGATTAACTGTGTTTCGTACGGAATCCCACCCCTCTCTATGCCGGGGATGAATGCACCAATGAGGAGCCTGACCGTGAGTAACCTGGTCCCGCGATCCCATCCGTCCACACCTCCGCCACTCAGTGTTGCATATATGCCTTGTCTGATGTGGTGGACATTATTTGTCGATATAATTGTACCCGTTTGGTACATCATATGCCATGTTAACTAACTGTTGTGTGTTATTTACAGGGTATGCCTGATCGCATGTTATGTGCAGTGCTGGAGCAATTTCAGCTTTACTTTTCCCGTTGGTATGTGCGCTTTGTTTCAGTGAGTGTGTGATATTCATGTTTTATTGTTGTCCTCGGTCAGAATGGCCCTATGTGCCGGTATTACGTGGTCTGACTATCAGTTGCCTGTGGTTTGTGTTGTGGTGAAGATCCAGTGTGATCTTTGCCGAAGGTAAGTCCGTATTTCTGTGTAGTAAACGGCCTTTGTTTTATGTACATCATATGCTTGATTGTGTTTAATGATGGCTGTGCAACACTACAATACATACTGTCCGTTATCGTACAGAGCTGTGTTCCCATGTTGTACTGTACGTTCGCAATGATCTCGTCGCCCAAATCTGTTTGCATGCTGCTGTAGTTGCATCTGCATTAGACATTTCTCCATATTGGACTTTCATGACAAAGTATTTTATTGCATTGTATAAAATTAATAGTAATTGTGTCATTTATAAAGTACACTTACAAAAGTGACAGCATCAACTAAAGAAGGGAATCTGACAGCTGCAAACAGAATTGGAGCGTTGGTTGATGCGTCGTTTAAGTGAGAGTTTGTGGTCCATGTGTTTCTGTCCTGCAGATCCACTCTCTCTATAGCACAGCGAGCCCAAGCATGCTGAAGAGGAAGCAGAGCTCGCGGGTCGAGGCTCAGCCTATGACCGACTTCGGGCCAGATGAAACACTGACAGACAGTGCAGACATCGTTTGGATCAACAAACCAGTACGAGAACAAACCTCCGCACGTGGCTGTTGTTTAAAATAACGTGACCTATAGTCGTACACAGAGATTTGTGATTTGTGTTTGCAGAAGTTAACTAGGTTTACGTGCAAGCATTCATTTTTTTAGACATTATTGCTTGGTTATATGAACATCATTCAAACTATTTTTTAAATTATGTAACGTTCCACTAACAACTTAAGAATAATGTTTTTAAAATATATGATATATAATATTAAATAAAATGATTATTCTTACTGAAGGAACGTTTTTGATCGTAAAAAAGAACTTTAAGAGAATGTTAGCCAATGTTCTAAGAACATTCCCTGTTAGCTGAGTTGGGTCTTAATACCACAACCAAACATCTTCTGATGATGATGTGCTTCTTCTCCTTAGTGGGTTCATTCTCTCCTGCGGGCCTGTGCCATAATAAGTGTCATTTCGGTGTGTATGAACACACCCATGACCTTTGAACACTACCCGCCACTACAGTACGTCACCTTCACCCTGGACACACTGCTGATGTTCCTGTACAGCGCGGAGATGATCGCCAAAATGCATATCAGGGGTATCGTCAAGGTAAAGCAACTCTATCAGGATCGTCACGGTTTATAATGGAAACAGAACAGGGAAAAATAGACTGTGTCTTTTGGAAGTGAATAAATGGGCAGGTGGTTTATTCAAGCCCTTTAATTACTGGTAAATAATGTGTGGACAGTTTAATTGGGGAATCAAGGATAACAAGCACAGAGAGACTCTGAATAGTGAATCATTCGCTTCCTGAACCAACAAAGATCCGTATTGGAAATAAAGGCTTTTCTTGTCTTTATCTGTCCTCTGGCATGAAACGCGGTCAGGTTTATGTTGAAGATAAGATAATTAATTTGTTCTGTTAGCCCTGAGATCTTTGAGGACAGGGTGATTAACCTTGCGGCAATTATATGCTGAGGTAACACATGCATTTTAATTTTATTGGAAGAGAGACTCACAGTATCATCATACTGGTGGCAGTGACCTCTGTGCAGTTAATTAGGCACACATATTTGTTTTGTAATTCTGTCTTTGAAGTGCTTGTTATGATCTGCCATTTTTTTTCGTTCGTTTTGTTTATCATCGTTTGCAGACATATTTTGGGTCATTAGGTATATCCCGAAGACGGTGTAATGAATGCTTTCTAAAGGCAGCAGTGTAAGCATTGAATTAATATAAAAATTGCTGTGAATCAGGACATTTATTTTTATCTCTTTAAGAAACTCGTTCAGCACCATAAACAATGTTCAAAATTCAGTCACTGTCCTTAATAACGTCAGTCAGATTTTTACAAAATTTTTTAATCTGTCTTTTTAATTAATTGTGCTCGTGGCCTACCGATTCAGAGTGAGATGAACACATCCGCGGGTTTAAAATCCCAGGGAATTCTGGGCTGATGTCTCAGGAGGGCAAGCGCTTCAAACACTTTATGCTTTAGAAATATCTGCCTCCCTATCAAAGAAAGGCCACTGGAGCATGAAGTTATTCTGCGCTCATGAAAACAAATTAGAGCATGCTGTGATGTCACTTCCTGTACCCCAACTGCATGAGGGTGCATATGAGTCACAGGAATGCTATGCTATTTCATCCTAACAAAAACCATGTACTAGGTTTCTAATTAGTGAAGTGAGTGAAGTGACGGCTGGCCACATATGGTGACCCATACTTTACCATAGAATTTTTCTTCTTGTGTAATAACCCATCCAGTTGGTACACAAACATTCAAGTAGTGAGTTGTGAACATACACACTGCAAACCGTGAGCACACATTTGGAGCAGCGGGCAGCACTGTAGCGCCTGGGAAGCAATTGGGGTTAAAGTGCCCTGCTCAAGGGCACCTCAGTTGTTTCCCAGCAGCACTGGAAGTCAAACCAGTGACCTTCTGGTTACAAGGCCCACTCTAACCAGTAGGCCACAACTGTTCCTGTATTACCA